>JAAAKE020138781.1:0-11960 GCA_010014785.2 Anisolabis maritima
TTCTAATTACATTTTGCCGATAAACTTGTTTTGTTTTATTTACTTTTAATAAATTTTGTTTTGTAACTTCAATTCATCTGTTCTTGACTGCTTTGCACATAATCCGCCAAGGCCTGCTTTTCTTCTTCAACGGTTTGTTTAACTTGTAATAAGCCTCTACCCCCAGTTCGGCGGGGTACTGTCTGTCAATATTACTGCGTGGATGTAGCGAATAATGAATTGTCATTAATTTTCTTGTATTTCTGTCGAAAGTGTCTAATTCATCCTGTGCCCAGTTGATGATACCAGCAGTATATCTTATGACAGGTATAGCCCAGGTGTTGATGGCTTTGATGGTGTTCCCGCCATTCAGTTTTGTTTTTAGTAACTTTCGCATTCTTTGCACATATTCTTTACTAGTGATGTTCTTCACTTGTCCATGCTTGAAATTATCCAGCTGTAATATTCCGAGGTATTTATAAGCTTCGTCATTATGGCTTTTGATGATTTGATCATTTAGCATTTCTATTCCATCACTGTCCAATATTTTTCCTTATTTTATTTATTGCAACACTCGCACATTTCTCTAGTCCGAATTCCATAGAGATACTGTACTAAAATTTCGGACAGTATTTGTTAATGACTGGATATCAGTTTCTGATTTTCCGTAAAACTTCAGATAATTCATATAAAGTAAATGTGAAATTTTTTTTGAAAGTTTGATAACCAAGGTTTGTTTTCTTTAAAATTATTAAAATTGGGATCATAGGAATAATGAACAATAGTGGTGATAATGAATCACCTTGAAAAATTCCTCTCTTGATGTTGACCAGTCCATATTTTTCATTTCCAACTATCAGTTGTGTTTTCCATTTCTTCATTGCTTTTTCAACAAATGCTATAATATATTACTAATGCCTATTGTTTTCAAACATTTTATGATCCACTTGTGAGGCAATGAGTCAAATGCTTTTTTGTAATCAATCCAGACCATATCTAGGTTCGTTTTTCGATTCTTGCAGTTTTCTAGTATCATTTTATCAATCAGAAGTTGGTCTTTTGTATCTCTGCTTTTTCGTTTATTCCCTTTTTGTTCTACAGGCAGAATATTTTTTTCTTTCCAAATAATCCTATCAATACTATCGCCAATGATACAAGTTAACAATTTGAAGACTGTTGGTAAGCATGTTATTGGTCTATAGTTTCCAGGTGACACAACTTTTGCTGGATCTTTCTGAACAAGGTAACTGTTGCCAGTTGTTAGCCATTCACTTAAATCTCCTTTTTGTAAAATTTCGTTGAATTGCTTGCCTATTATTGGATGTAAACTGGTCAGATCTTTGAGCCATGCAGTTGGTCATTACCAGGTGCCGTCCAGTTTTTAACTTTTTTCCCTCGTTTCTGTTGTTATAGTAAGTTCTTGCATTTGGTTTTTGCAAAAATTATTTTCAAATTCTTTTATCCATCCAGCAATTTGCTTAAAATGTTTCTCATTTTCCCACAGATCTTTCCAAAATCGATTTGTTTCGTTTTTGTCAGGTTTTTCACATTTTGGCTGGTTATGGCAGTTTATGCTTTGGTAGAATCTTTGGTCTTATTGAAAAAGCTGATTTTGTCTAAACTGGATGATTCGTGCTTCATAACGCTCTATTTTCCTGACTGTTTCTGTTATTTGTTGTTTTACAATTTCTAATGCTTCATCAACCTTTCTCGTCTTCAACCAGTATTTTTCGATTAACTGCTTTTTGATTTTTGCATTCTTTAATTTTTGTTCTTTCAAATTCTTCAAGTTGCTTGCGTCTGAGCGTAATTTTTTTTATCTTTAATTCCAGTCTGATTCTCCATTTTGGTGTTGACTTTGCTGGTCCTTTTGGTTTATTTTTTTGAATACCCAAAAAAAATTAATTATTTTAATTAATATATTTTTTTAAATCAATTGGTTTAGTGGTATTTAATCTAATTGTTATGGATCTTTTAAATTGTTAGCAATTTTGAAAAGGTGGCAACACAGACATAAAGGTCCATGAACATAAATTTATATGAAACTGAAATCTTAAATATTTAGTGGGAAGTCGCTACTCAAGGATAATTAGATTTTTTTGATCCTAAGACTTTTTCATCCAACTAGGCATATTACTTTTAGTATAAAAAAAGTGCCAAAATTGCTTACCTTATTCTCAATTTGACACCCCAATTAATAAGATTAAAGCAATTTAAGGAGATAATTAGCCAGTATAAAAGAAATTGATTGGTTTATTACCTTAAAAATACAATTTATTAGAGTTTTGATAAGTGCAACGTTGGCTAATTTCATCCGTAAAGTTGGCAATCTCAGTAAATAATTGATACAATTTAAAAGATTTTCTTTAACATCAAGAGTTGTTTCTGGATTCTTAAACAAATCGAGGAAATAATCGATGTTTCCCATTTCAACCAATTTAATCGCCGTTTTCATATCATATCTACTCAATTGACAAATGGCTAAAGCTGCTCTGGCTCGTACTTTCCATGGTCGTGATGTGCTTCGCAATATTTTAATGAAATCAGAATCGAGACTTTCGTTTGAGATGGCTGTTAAGGCGTTGGGATAGGGCAAAAGGGATGCAATTCCGAAACAAGCAGCGCCTACTAGACCGGAAATCTCATGTCTAAGAAATTTCAAAAGAATGGGGATATATCCTGCATCGAAGAGGATCTGTCGACCAATATTGAATTGGGCGACATTATTTAAGACTTCCAAAGTTTTCTCTTCTAGTTTACTATCTTGAATATCTGTGAGATATACAAGTAATTCCGGTGTGAGGTTCTTTTCATGGAGTCTTTCTGAAGTTTCAGGAGCCAACGCACAGAGACTGAGAATCGATAGACAGACATCATGCAGATCTTTCCAATTGTACATCTAAAATTAGAGTAAATAAGTTAAACAAATTTTATATGTATATAAAATGCTTAAATCAAATTTTTAATTCCATTTCCATTTTTATGGACTTTGAAATATAACCACTTCAAATGGTATATATATAAATATATAAAAATATGAAAATTTATTTCAATAAATAAATTCATTAATTTCATCCTAATTCAGATTCTAAGAGCCTTTCAAATTGGTCAAAAGATTTGTTTCATAAAGTAAATGAACCAATCCTAATGCTGTTAAAAGCATACGCAGCATGTAAATAACTTAGCTCTAAGATTTGTTAAATTGCTTGTTGAAAGAGATCTATTAAAATACAATTGAAATAAATATCATAAACAACAATAGATAGAAATAGCTATAGATCAAGTTAGCTCACAAACATTACCCATAACTCCCTTCATAATTTAAGCAAAAAGCATATTTTTTATCAGTCACAATCAGGGATCTTAACTCTGAAGCTTCCGATACTAATAACGTAAATACTATACTTTTAAAAAGAAAGTAATAATAATTTTTGAAAAAATTATATAGTCTAGTCTACCTCCCTCTTCCCTTTCAATGATTTCGCCATGCAATAAATATAATATATATCTATATATATATACCTGAAGTATTTCAACTAAAACTTCTATTCCTTTACTTTTTCGAAAAAGTTGATGAAGATAAGCGTCTGAAGCATTCTTCAAAAGTAATAACATTACTTCCAATGTCAGATGTTGAATCAAAGGATATTGACTTCTAGTGTGCGACAACAACACACTAAATCGAAAATTTGGACAATTCACAATTAAATCATGTGCTAAAGGATCTATTTGTAAATTACAAAGAATCTAAAAAACAAAACAAAAAATTGCTAAGTTAAAAAAAGAAACACATCTAGGATTGCGTAAAATTGCATTGCCGCGCGATGAACTTCGCGCTTCGCTCGCAGCATTTTCAAAATAATAATGTTGATTTATGGATGCTGTTATCCGAATTTAACGTAAAAATTGTGATTTAGTAAAATTTTGATCATATTGTCAAGAATTGATTTTAAAAATTTTTCACTTTTGTACTCCATTTTTGATGCCTTATCCGAATCTGAAGTAAAAATTTTGATATTCGAAAAAAAATTGTGGACAGACATACAGACAGAGAGAATTCAATAACTTTTCGGTTACTTGAAGAGAATGTTTTTGCGTGTCTGGATCTGAGGACAGCATTCGGATGAATACAGTTTCAACTATATTACTCTCTAATAGTTGATCCACAATTGTTGCTTCTTGAGTTAATTCAGCCAATATCATTCCACTGAATTCGTTATTTATGTCATCTTCATCCTAAAAAAAATTAACAAAGTCATTTAGGAGACTCGGTTTTTTAGTATTTATATCTCTTGCCTCTGAAAAGAAATCCAAGATATTAAGTGTGATATTCTTAATTTCTGATATATCTTGTCTGACTTGGCTTAAAGTAGTCATTTGGGCTAAAAGTTTAATAGCAAATCGACGAACATAGATATCAGGCGATTTCAATAAATGTGTCATACGCAGGTGAGTTTTAAGTTCCGCTAAAATGTTCATATTCTCAGGTGCTTTGACGGCGAATTTATCCAAAGCAACGATTGCCTAATAAGGAAAAAATAAGAAAAAATTTATATTACCTCTAGTGAGTTAATTATTTAATTACCCGTTGAGTAATTGTCTCCTCACAACTGTCCAAAAGTAAGAGAACAGTGGCGGGTTCATAGCAATCAATACGAAGTCGATCAAAAGAGGTTTTTGTCCTAGCTGCCCTGTCTGGTCGTTCTTTTCTCGGGATTGGTCGATTTTTTTCAATTTTAGACATTCTTTTTATATTATTTGTCATTGTAAATATTTATTCAATGTTAGTATTGATTATAAATAAAAGAATCAACAAATTGAATTTCAAAATAGTCGACAATCACATACAAATCATAAATAAATTTTGCAAAAAAACAATTACAAAAAGTGCATTCATTTTATTTTCTTTAACTATATATAATAGTATAGGGGAAGTATTGCGATCACAAAAAAATTCGATGTTGGAAATACACTTTTTAAGGTCCCCTGAGTCTAAAAAAAATTAGCCTCGGTTGGCCTGCCTACTGGCTGTTTGTGAACTTAAAACGAAAAAACTCCAAGGCTTAAATTTAATATTTAAGCTAGGAACCCACGGTATCCATGCGTTTTGAAGCTTTTCAATAAAATCGGTCAAATAATACTAGTACTTTACTGATGTACGTTTTAAATAATTTTTGAAATATGCTATTAGTTATCCGATCCAAAATTGTTTTGATATATTTTTTTTTGTGGATGTTTTTATATACTTGTAATTTTATGAATACTGGTGGGATGGCATTTGACCAAGAGCCATGTATAAATATATAGTATCTGGAGTCCTAGCGTCTCTCGGTTTTTTTTTTTTTTTTTTTTTTCAATAAAATCGGTCCAAGAGAAAGAGTACTTTACTGATGTACTTTTTTAGTTTTTCTGATTTTCTCAAGAACAAGACAAGAAGAGTCAATCAAAGACCTTTCAACTAGACATAAGACCTAAAGATCGGGTCAGCGCTTGATCGAATTTCCCCAAAGATTAGACCTACCCCAATCGATTTCTCGCACCCAAATTAGGAAACACATCAAATTTCATCAAAATCCTTATGTTTTGAAAATTTCATCCTAAACAGTACGGCGGTTGAATGAATGAAAGCTGAGACCTAGCACAATCGATTCCAGTCATCCGAATTAGTAAATACACTAAATTTTCAATTCATTAAAATCGTTAGATGCTGAAAATTTCATCCTAATCGAAAGAGCGAATTTAAAAAAAAAAAACAAAAGTACATCAGTAAATAACTAGTACTCTTTGGCAGATTATAAATTAAATCAAATCAAATCAATTGAATAATCAAAAGCTTCAAGATGTAAACGACATGGATTCCTTAAATATAAAATTTCAGTCTCGAGCAGCTTTTCGTTTTTGATAAATCTTGTTCACACACCGAGACAGACCTTTTTGCAAGACCCATCTTTATAGTCTCACGGAAACACGTGTATTTACGTTGAAATCTCAACATGGATTTTTTTTTACAATCAGAATTCTTTCTTTCGCTTTAATATATATTACCTATATAGGGAAGAGAAAGTAAAAAGAGACCAAATTTTGCCAATACCAAAATTTTTCTTAAATAGATCTTATTTTGCCAATTCAAGAAGAAATGAGGAAGAGCCTTCCCACTCATCCTAGGTTGACACAAAAAATCTGCTGTAACAGCACATCATTACTTTCCCTTACTTAAGTAGATAAGAGAAATTATATGTTGTGCAGCTAGTCACTCTAGATTTTTTAATTATTTTCGATTTTTAATTCTATGGGCAATGCCCATAGGTCGTCAAAATTCGCTGGCTGGCACTGGCCGCCAACGCTGAACGAAAGGTGAGGATTTAGAGTTGGTCGCTAGAGGAATAAAGAGAGCTTAAGGGTTCAAAGTATGTTCATCGCTTTGCGGATCCATTTGTGAACACAATGGTTTTTAAAGATCCTGATGGTTCTGTGACCTATTTGCTGAAGCAGGAATTTAGAAGACTTACCCAGGGAGAGGACACTAGCAGCCAAGAAGATCTTCGGAACGGTCAACCCATTCTTCCTTTTGTAACTCATCACTTCTACTTAGTTTTTTATTAAATTTCTATTTTAAAAACTTCGATTATAAAATTTGTATATTTACCTCGAATCCATCCCGTCTCCACTGAGGTGGAAGGGTCTGCTAAAAATTAGGGAGAATAAGACTTACCTAAAATATTTTGTTCACAATAAGTGTAGCCACTATGCACTATAGGTTGAATTCAAAGGAGCCAGGGAATGTGACTGACTTGGAAGATCCCGATGATCTAAGTTATATAACTATTAACTTGTCTCTATAATAAGAGTTCTCTCTCAAAGGGGCTTATATAAGGAACCCGAATGCAAACATGTTCTTCTAATTTCAAATTTCATTCGTTCCATGCAAGTCAGAGAACCAAAAATTCGTAATTGCACTCCAAGTATATTTCTCTAATATAGCAATTACTTTTATCTACTAAATAAATTGAAGTAATTGCATTATCGAGTTATATTTATAAATACATAATTTTAAAAATGTTAATAAAGTTAGTTTTTTTTTAATTAACTCAACACATTAAAAATTTTAACTCTCTGGCTCAGTTGAAATCTCCAAATTAATTAATTTTCATTAAGAAATATCAGACCTCTGTCTGTACATTGGTGTGAGTAGTGATAGGATAGGAATCATCGCTCCACCGCCACTTCTTTTCCGTTTTACGTCGCTCTCTTTTTCTAGCGGTTTAGCGTTTTTGGTTGCCATCTAAACCAATTAAATAATAATAAAATTGGCATTCTATAAATTACTTTAAAGATTTAACAAAAATATAATTGCAAACATTTTTATTTCTAAACAAATGAAGTACAAAAGCTATTAGAGGCCACCGAAAGGAAGTATTGTATATCTCAAGCTTGGATTATCTCTCATAATTTCCATAATTATACTCAATCGATCTCTTGATTTCTCGCACGGTACTTCAATTTCTTTCTTTGTTTTTCTAATCTCCTTTTTAAGTGTTATTTTTTCTTTTTTAATTTCTGGTTTTATAATTTCCTTCTCTTTTATTTTTCTTTTGTGTTTTTTGATTTTCTTAGGCACAAATCCAGGTTCTGCGGCGACTGTAGGTGCAAACATTTTTTGAACATCGCTAACACTTGGACCTTTCCAACACTCCACTCTTCCAATTGGACTATAACATCCAGGGCACACGAAATCGACTAATGAATCGCATTCACAACAAATCATTTTACTTCCAGATCCATCCAATTTTGGTTGACGGTAACCATATTTTCTTAAATAATTCTCATACATCTTCAATTTTTCAGCACAAGCTTCGCAATAATCCCTAATAATAGTACCACAAACAGTACAAACACCATTAATAACGACACTTTTTTCACATTTCCATTTCACCATTTCTTCCTCTTCTTTCACCTCTTCTTCTTCTTCCATCTCTTCCTCTTCTACAGCTGAAGTATAAGTGTAAGAATATATCAATTCAGATGTGCTCTCTTCATCACTCTCTTCACTTGAAGTTTCTTCTTTCTTTTTCTTTTTCTTTCCCTTCTTCTTTTCTTCCTTTTCTTTTTTCCCTTTCTTATTCTTTTCTTCCTTTTCTTTTTTCCTTTTCTTATTCTTTTCTTCCTTTTCTTTTTTCTCTTTCTTATTCTTTTCTTCCTTTTCTTTTTTCTCTTTCTTATTATTTTCTTCCTTTTCTTTTTTCCCTTTCTTATTCTTTTCCTTTTTCTTTTTTTTCTTACCCTCCCTTCTTTTTCTTCTTACTCCTACTCCCACTCCTTCCTCTTCCTCTTCTTCACCTCCATCATCTTCTTCGACTGCCATTATCTCATCCATCAATTCTTCTAAACCACTCTCTAGATCTTTTACATCTTTTGCTTTGATTTTTTTTTCCTTTGGAAAGACTATACTTGCAACTTTTGCTAGCATACATTTCGAAGGATCCATATTATAATATAATGTACCAAATCGAATATGACAATCACAATAACCCACTGGGTGGAACGTTTCCAAAGTTTGAATTTCACTTGTCTTTTCTATCTTTATCTCTTTAGCAAATCGATCTTCTAAAAAGTAATTATCCGTATAACGCTTTACAACATGACAGCCGATAATGCCCAATTCATATCCTATTGGTAATGTTCTTATTAATTCGTATAATATGGGTTCTACTATTGCTAGATGTAATTCCGAACTTGATTCTCTTAATAATACTTCCGGGATAGGTTTTTCTGACTTGATAACTGAAGGAATTGTATACAACGAATGTACCAAAGATATTCCCTCCGATTCCGCTTCTTCCTCAGAGCTTCCTTCTTTACTTCTCGAAGGTTCCCTGATTGTCATCAAACGAGCAATGTCTAATAAATAAAGGGCTTGACCAGGAGGTGAATTCGTCATACAATTAATAAATTTTTGGAAGGCATCAATAATTTCTAGAATTCTTTTCTTCCAAAGGTCGATATCTTCTTCCAAATTTCTAATATAATCTGCCGTTGTTTGTCGTTCGGCTTCACTTGACTGAAATTTAAATTTTCTATATTTATATTAAGGCTATAATAAAAGAGGGGAATTTTTTACCTCGTAGATGGCCATCAACTCATCTATTTTTGCTTGCATTGCCCCTTCAAGAGCCGCTTTCTCTTCGGTGCATCTTCGTCTTTCTTCACAGATGGTCCAGGCAATTTCTGTTTTCGTCCTTGCCTCCCACCTGTATTGTTGTCTTTTCAGTCTCGTTTCAAACTTGTTTGCTTCTAGTGCGAGAAGACGACAACATTCATTTCGTTGAGATCTTGAAAAAATTTTATTTCAATAAAAAGATCGAACCAAATTAGAGCATTAAAATTATTCTTGAGAAAAGGGCAGGTTCAGCCAAAATAAAAGCCTTTATGTGCTTGTCGATCTCAGAGACGTTCGAGATAAATTTATTATCTCATCTTCAGTCCAAAAAAATCGAATATTTGCATAAAGTTAGTCTATATATACATATACATATGTATATTATTATTACAATAAATATTCTCACAGTGATAGTAAGAGAGAGTATCTTATATGTACATTTATATATAAAGACTAATTTTATGAAAATATTCGATTTTTTGGACAAGATGAGATAATAAATTTATCTCAAAACGTCTCCGAGATCGACAAGCACATAGACTTTTATTTTGGCTGAACCTGCCCTTTTCCCAAGAATAACTGTTTCACACAGCCACCAAATTTAGAGAATTAAAATTTCAGAACTAATTTTTGAATTATTGTCTATCTACTATTTAATAAGTTTCGGATTCGTTAACTTTTCCTATTGATGATAACTAAATTTTACTATGCCCTCTCCAGGAGGAGAGAGAGATCTAGGGGATAAAAAGGCATGGAAAAGCAAGTCATGACTCTTTCTTCGTGGGCGAGAGTTTAAAGATACTGACTGACATTGTCAATAGTGATAACCTTAAAAAGGTTGTGGATTCGAATCCCAGGCAGTCCGATAAAAATTTATGAAAATTCGATACCAATTGATATAAATAAATACACCTGGATTATTTGTATAGTGATTAAAATAAATGTGAATCGTTTCAAGGCTATATGGCCTTAGAGAAAATACTTTAAAAAAAAGTCATGAATATTTACCGTTAGATCCAAGAACACTTTTTAACCGTTTAAAACCATCAGAAGAATGCGTCTTATGGTTTCAAACTTTTAGAAGTTAGCCTTGTAGCAAAGCTAATATGAATGTGACCATGCCAACCATGATGCCTTCTAATCCTATTTTTACCATTAATTCTTTTATTTCTTTTATATGCAAAAATCTTTAATAATTATTAATATTAAAGTTTTTCCATAGAATAATTGTTTGGTATTTGAGCCGCTCATATTTAACACAACAAAATAAAAATTTCTATTACTAAGATAATGTTGAATTTAAATAAATAAATAAATGAAAAATTGAAAATTTTTAATATTTTTGGATGCCTCTTTTTTTTTTTTTTTTTTTATTTATGCCAAAAATAATACTCACTCAAGGAAAGCACGGAATTGGAATTCTAATTCTCGTAAGTTCATTATGTGATCATTTTTGAGTTGTTCTGTAAGTTGTTCTTTTTGTTTCCTTAATCTCCAATCCATTTGAGATCGGAATAATTTTTCAACTTCATGACGTTCTTTTTGGATTCGTCTTAACATGACGAGTTTTAATTCACGTTGGCATTTTATAATTGCATACTTAAAAACAAATTGAGAACCATTCATATGAGAGAAGTCACTGTCATTAGAGCAGAGGAAGAAGTTGGTGTAGGAATTTATAGTATGTTTCCCGTTCTGAGCGAAATTTATTTAAATCATATTGACTATCAATTGATTTAAATAAATATGGACGGTTTATGACGGTTATTGCCAAAAACTATATATTATATCATATATGTCTTTGATTCGGAAAAGATAGAAAAATATGAGAGGAATATTTTTTAAATTATATTATAATCAAAATTTCTCATTTTTTTCTCTGCAATTTTCGAAAGTTTTTTAAAATGAATACGTACAGGCTCCTTCCTATGTAAAATGAGGTTCCCTGCTTGTAAAAATTCGCTAAATGTCTTTCTTGGATATTGTCAAATTTTTTGAAAAGTTATCAAACAGCATATATATGCTGTGCATTATAGTTGTATTCACGTCAAAAATTAACCCCAAAAATATGCTATTTTGAGTATATTTATGAAAATACTCCCAAAATTTTGATGTTTAAACTTTTTTATTAGGTCTTCGTTAATATAAGATACACTTATAACTAACTCACTTAATAATTCTTGTTACGGAAAAATAAATAAAAATAGAAAAATTAATTTGAATCGCTAATTATAAAATTTCCATAAATTTAACAATTACTTCAAAAGGCAGTAGTTTACAATGTCCGCAAGCAGCTACTTGTGTTTGTTAAATAATGCGGGATTTATTAGGTTTCAATGGACAGACCATATATTAATCATCATACTCGCACACTACGAAAGTGACAGCCATAAGCCATAATTCTTATAATATTATTACAATATTATAAATAATTAATTACTTCTAACAATTGGTCACATTTTTGCAAAAGAATCATTCTTTGTTCTTCACACTTGGCAACTTCCTCCATTCTTGTTTGAAAAATTGCATCCTCCAATGCAAATGCGAATTCATAATCGAGTATCTTTCTCTGAAATTCAAGCACCCTAGACATTCTGCGCTCCTGCTCTTCAATGAATATCTGCTCTATATGGTGTCCAATTTCTATATAAAAATTGAGATTTAATTGTTTTAAGACATGAAATGTCAAGATTTATTTTAGATTTCATTAATTGCATCATATTATTGTTTTTCAAAAGAAAACCGAATCAAATCGAATTGAACGAATCATAATGTACCCTAATGAATTGATCAAATGGATGAACTCGGCAAACTGTTTTTAAAG
>JAAAKE020138792.1:0-25494 GCA_010014785.2 Anisolabis maritima
GGGGGGGGGGGGGGGGGGGCGGGGGGGCAAGAATGACAGTCCGTCGACCATACAGAATGGATCCTGGTAAAGCCGTTACTATGATAACCCCCCACGTTGCCAGATTTCCATACGACTGCTCGCTCCGACTGCCAACACAGTTCGTCAATAACTGACAATAGTTGTAACGCAGTAGGCATCTGCTCTCCCTCTCCGCCGTACTAAAGTTATATTAAATAAACTATTGGTCAATATTTATTTCCTAAATTATACCGAAATTTACTATGCTTTATATATATATTGGATTTCATGATTAGAAATTTTAATTAGGGAAGGAAAAACTTTCTTGTAAACATTCTATCACTTACCATGGTTTGCAGAAATTAGTTCGTGTTTGGTTGTTGGCAACCCAAATGACCAACCAACTTATGATTAATTGTCCCAGAGCTCCTCTAGAGCCAACCGGACATGTGCACTAGTTAATTTCTAACTAGATTTAACAAATTTGCATGTGCATGGGGCCTTGGATCATTTAATCAAAAAATATATTAGTGATTTGGGTTGCCTACTTAACTGTAAATAAACACAAACCAATTTCTGCAATCCATGGTTACAAAATAAAATTTTTTTCGTGACATTTTTTCTGAAATCTCCACCCCCGACTTTCTGGGTACGTTCTATTTTTTTTTTCAGAAGAATTTCTTTATCTCAATTTTCATTAATAAATAAAATACTAATTCAGGGGAGGGAGGGCATAGGCGTCTCCAGTTTGTTTATTTATTAATATAATTAATTTAATAATATTAGAAAATTATTGAAAATAAGCATTTAAATACTTTATTTTTTTTTTTACTTTTTAGAATTATTTATAATTACTTTTGTACATAAACTGAAGATGATGAAGGAATATATGTGACGTTCTTGAATCGATACGTCAAATGGAGTCCTTCCTCAAATATACTCTTTTTCTCTTTGTAACTATTTTCATAATCATAAATTGGCACTAAATAACCTTGAGGCACTTCACTTTTAATATTAAAATTCTTTTTACTTAATTTATTCATATTCCAAAATATTAATGGTGGTGGCAGCATTTATTTATTTATAATTTTTTTTATTTTTATTTATAAAACTTTCTGCTTTCCAATTTTTATCTTTTTCCTAATCTAATTTTTAATTAATTAATTAATTTATAGTAAGCATGACTTTAAAAACTAAACGAATTGTATTAATTTTTGTCTTAGTTAGTTTTTTTTCTTTGTAATTTCTTATAATTTGCTTATTTATAATTTTGTTTAGTGTATTCTTTTTTTTCTGCACTAACGATAGGTATAGTCTTAGTTGATAACCAGGCAATTTCATCCTTTAATTGTGACTGCATCTGTGTCTTTGTGTCAAATGGTCATTATGGTCAACTTAAGCCGCTTCACCTAACAATGTAAGTACCAATAATAAATAATCTTAACAATTAACTCACCAAGCATTGTTGATTCAGCTTTTTTTAAATAATTCTTATAAAGCTTGCGGGACTATTTTTTAATAATTCTTCAAATCCTATTCTTTTTTTTTTTAATTTTAGTTTTATTTTATTTTATATATCTATTTAAAAAAAAGATAAAAAATAAATAAACAGAGCTGATTTTCCGATTATTAAATCCACTCCGCTACACCGCCGTTTTGGAATAAGAAATTTAAGAATTTTAATTGACAACAATAAATCGTACGATTCCAAATTTTAGGATGTATTATTGACTACTTTTTTTATTTTATTATTATTCTTAAATATAAAAAAAAAAATAATAATAATAAATAAACAAGATTTTGAGTTTCTATTGTATTTTTTTATTACAATACAATTTACCATTTCTGCAGTCTAAAAAAATTAGAATTGCAAGTGCTCAACATAAACCGCGTGGTAACAGGAGGGAAAGCTTAACTCCTTATTTTGCTACCAGGCAGCTCTGTTGTGCCTCTTACCCAACAAAGCCACCTAGTGGCAGGACGAGGAATTAAGCTCTCCCTCCTGTTACCACGCGTTTATGTTGAGCACTTGCAATTCTAATTTTTTTTTTAATATGATGGCGACTGCAAAAGTTGAAACGTTATGAATTATAAAAAAAAAAAAAAAAAAAAACTATTTTATTTATTATTTTTAGGAATAAAATAAAAATATGTCAACAATAAATTTGTAAAAATTTTTACGAAAGTTTTCTATTACTCTCAGGTGATGAACAGGTTGTCAGTTCTTATTTTATAGGTTTTGAAATTTTCTCTTGTCTGGTTCCTCTCTCCTCTATCCATGCTAGAGGAGTTAGAGATATGAAATAAAATAAATCCATTGGCTGTTGGCCGGAACTTGAGATATCACGAAAAGGCCTAATAATCTAGTTTAATAAATTTAAAAAATTTAATTTTACTTGAAGATGTTCTACCAATCGAAATTTAGCTTTCATTTAATAAAAAATTCTTATTCTAGATTTACATTTTTATAAATTACATTGTTTTTTTTTTTTTTCTTTAATAAATTTATTCAGTCTAATTTGGATTTTCTTCTCGTTTGCATTATAAATTTTCTTTTCTGGGAATGGACTCATTGATTATCTTTCAAAATATACAGAGAGGAACCTCAAGTATTACGAATGTTTTCCACAAAGCGTATTAAGTGAATAGGATAATTGATTACAAGAAATAATTAAATAAATTTGAAATAGTCACATTGGGTTTGAATTTCTAAATTCGCCAATGCAATCTTACTATTTTAACAAATCTTATGCGAAGAAATTTATGATACGCTTAATAATACAAAACAATTAGTATAACAACTGTGAAAGCTTTAATTCTAAAATTATATTAAATATTCTGAAACTTCAATATTGTGACGTTGAGTGTGTGTGTGTGGGGGGGGGGGTGACAGTCAGCCGACCAATCAGAATGCCCTGGGCATAGCGGTTATGATGCCAGATGTTCACTCACACTGTCTGTCACTGATGCACAACCCTGCAGTCGATCGGCCTGCCCCTCCGCTAGCCCAATACTGAAATTATATTAAAAAAATATTAAATCCATAACAATACTACTTATGGATGGTCAATATATATAAACGCGTCCTGTTTAAAAAAAAAATTAAATAGAAATTTTGAAAATTGTTAATGGAGTTTGATACAATTCGTCTCAATGGAGGCTCCCCCAATCACTTCAACTTGTCCTAAAGAAGGGGACGTTCTTCCGCCGAAATGTGAAGCATAATGGATTTAGTTCCGGATATTAAACCCAGCGTTTTATTTATTTTTTCTTTAACATTCATCACCGAGCTATTCATACACTTTTTTTTTAATAATATAAATAGATATTAATATATACTTAAATATACGGGGTATTCACTTTTCGACCTCCCTTAAGGGATTTACTAAATGCATTTTTTGAAATCCATTTTGATCCTCTAAACTCTCCCCCTGATGAATTTAGATTAAAAATGCTAATGAGTACAAAATATTCAGCTGTAAATTATGTTTTAATTTTTACATTTTGTTAAATGGAAGGTTATTTAAAATAAATAATAAACACCTTCAATAAAATTTTATATATATATATATTTTTAATTTTATTTTTTTAAAAGCATATTTTATATGCTGTCTTTTGACATAGAGTTCTATTATTATATTAATTTCACAAATTCATTGTAATTGATAAAACATGTATATGTTGACAATAACTATTTAGAAGCAAGTTGATGCTTGAAATTTGATGAGGGAAGTACAGGCAGATTGCAGCGATAAAACAAAGCCTTTGGATGCCAAAGCAGAAAGGACCGTTTCGGACCATTTATTCGTTCATCATCAGGCTATCCCAAAAGTTATCATAAAGCAGAGCTTCCCAACCAGGGGGAATTGAGAGGCTTAATAAAATAAAATAATACCTTTTTCCCTGTTTTTTTTTTTTTTTTTTTTTAATTATAAGAGGGTGATGTTTTTTAATTCATTTATATTTTGAATTGTATTTTTCATCGTTAAGGTTAATTTAACCATATAACCTACCCATTGTATTTATTTAATTATTTTTGTTTACAGTTAGAACTTTGCATTAAAAGTAATAAAAAAAAAAATCTTTATTCATTCCACCATTTATTATTATTTTTTTACTGCAACCTTCTTCTTGGAAAGGGGGGAATTATATTCTGTGAAAAGGGGGAATAAAACGAAAAAAGTTTGGGAACATTGGCATAGAGAATCTTGTATGACACACAACAATGAATGTAAACATATATTTTTTTTTATATTACACTGAGTATCTTGTGCCGCTATGAGAGACTATTTGAAGAATACAAAACGAATCATATTAAAATATATATATATATATGCATTGATTGTTGTGTGTCATACAAGATTCTCTTTGCCAACCTTGGGGCAGAGCCTATAAGTGACTGAAGATGGGCGAAACGTCACCTTTCCGCTTGGCATCCAAGGACTTTCTTTCATTTGCTACAATCTGCCTTCTACTTTCCTCATTGACAATCAACATTAACTAAAGCTCGAAAAAAGAAATCTTTAATGTTAACTGATAGATAATAATTAATGTACGACTTTCTTTAAAATAAACAAACCGCGCACACGCCTATGGGAATAATAACTTTACTAAAACATAAATATAGAATAGAACAAATACTTTATACCAATAAATTTCAATTGTTTTTTTTTTTTTTCGGATTTATAGTTCAAACGTCCTGAACAAAACTCTGAGAAATAATGCACTTTCTACAAAGCGAAAAACCAAACCCTACTGAATCGAACCCATGCAAGTTTTAAATATAGTCTTTGAATAATTTTTTTAATTAATGGAGAAGCAATTTTTATTTTTCGAAGATCGCGCCACGATTTTGATTTTTCTTAGAATACCTAAGAAGGGTCAGTTAATGTTGACATAAACTAGTTAAAGAATATAGAAACTAAAGACTATTACTAAAAACCCTACGTTTGTATTGACTACGTAATACTGATATTTCCTGAATTTCTGACTCTAACGATCCCCTCAAAAGTAATTGGACAACCTCTATATTTGGTTTCATCTTATTGGATAATTTAGGAGAGCCACATGAAATTCAAAATTAACAAATTTCATAATGTTTTACCAATTATTAAATTTCATGTAAGTCATCTAATTATCCATTAAAAAGAAACCAAATATACATTTTGAGGGGGACAGGACCCCACGTAGTTTACGCGCTTTCGCCGAAAGTGTCAGTGCCAATTTTCAGGGTTCGTTCCTGGTATATACGAGTACTATATATAAATATTGCCGAGGGCGTCTTATTTTTTATGAGTCATTATTTCCAACAATGAAAAACAAGAAAAATTTGTACTAAAAACTATGTATTTGTATTTTTAATCTTGTCCACGATATTATATATTTTTTTTTCAATATAATTAAATAAGGACGGAGTCTAAATGGGCTTCAGGTGCCGAAAAAGACTTTAAAATTTTTTTTTCTAATGCTCCGCAATAATATTTTCAAAAAGAAATAGAATATTTCATTAAAAAAATAAAATAAAATAAAGATGATGTTATCTAATGATGAGAAATCACCTTTTCTTTCACAGGAGTACAATGTACCCTTTAAAACTTAAAAAAAATACAACCTCCCCAAATATGTTTAAGCTAATATTAGAAGAAAAACATGTGCCTATAACGAAAGAGTGGAGGTTGCAATTTCTCCTTTGTACTTTCTAAATAAAATCACTTCTTGCCATTTCGTATCTTGTAAAAAAAAAAAAAAAAAAAACGTTTAAGAGCTCGTGATATATTCTATTTAATGAAACTTCAATATAGAGCATATGGATTGGAAGGCGGAGGGATGTTAGTCAGTTGACCACTCACAGCAAACCCCTTGAACCACCCACACAAAACTTGGACTGCATTTTGCATTTGGCAACTCAGCAGTCGTCTGCACTACCCCTCCACTGAGAGCTAATGGAGGGGTACCGCAGACGACTGCAGTACTGAAGTTTCATTAAATAATCCGACCGTTAATCCGCATCCGCCGTGCTTCATCCTTTTGAGAAAGGGAGACTGATGTAAACAAACTCTCCGTTTGTTTTTACCGCATCAATAAATTCTTATTATATCAGGGCCATTCTCTGAATTCTAGGGATATATATAGAAGCAGGGAAAGAGACATGGGCGTTGTCTTCACGATAAAACGGGAACGACTTTGTGATTGACTTGAAGCGTTGTCACGGGAGATTTCTCACTTTTCGAATGGGACCAGGAGAGGCAGGCAGGGCTTTCGCAATTTAGCGCCCTGGGCTAAATTTTTTTCTTACTTAATTTTGTTTTCTGTTTTGCCGCATATTTTTTTGTTTTTGAAATTATGTTTCACCTTCTAAAATTTTTCGAAATTAATTTGACCAAGTCCTGAATAAAACTTTTAAAAAGTACTAATATTTATTATAGGTTGTTAAGTTTGAATATGATAAGTGGAGCGCCTAAGACTCAGGGGAGGTGAGAACGAATTTATTTTATAAAGTGGGCACAAACAAATTTTTGACCGGCTTTTTTTTATTCTCCAGAAAATTTTTTTACCTTAATCAAATATATTGGTGTAAATTTTTTTTTTTTACTGACTATCTAAAATTTTCCTACTATAACTTTTTTTTTTCTGTTCGCCAAATCTGTGGAAAATAATTTAGTATTTTGATATAGAAAATTATTTATGAACTTGAAATGAAAAAAAATCCTCCCAGCCCGGAAATTCTACATAACCCAGAATACTTTTAACAATTAAGCTACAGTATTGCAAAGTATTGTAATGAACGCCTGGTGGTTTAATTGTTAAAAACAAATGGTGCGCAAAATCTAAAATCCTGGGTTCAATTCCCTCCTGGGAGTAATTTTTTCATCATCCAAAGTTAATAAAAAATAATTCTATCTCTTTGAGCTGCTTATATCATTTATTTATTTATTTATTTATTTATCATCATGCTAGTGAAAAATATTCTACTATTTAAAATGGTTAGTAGAATGCAAATCTTAAAAGTGTGAGGAGTTTCACTCTACAGACACTTAAGATGTTAGTACGGGTGAAATAATAAAAAAATTTTGTTTCTTTCATAAATCAAAAATTCAGCATGAATTTGAAATCTCAATGGGGGAATGTCGAAATATTGAAAACCCAGTATATTAATATTTTTTTTATGAATTTAGTTTTTAATAGAACTCTTGAAAGTAAAATGTTTTTATGTAAATCTTAGGGGCCCAAGGGAAATTCGGGTGAAGCTGTAATGCGAGGTTTGCCAGGACTTCCAGGACTCAAAGGGGAACAAGGGGAACAAGGTCCCAAAGGGGAGAAGGGAGGCAAAGGCGAGATGGGATCTACAGGTAGGACATTACCCAAGTAGATAATGCATTCACCTGCTCGAAATTGACCTCTGGTGTAGGTTTTTCATTAATATTTTTCATTTTTATTCACTTCCATAGTTATTAACATTTCGATTATATGAAACTAACTCAATCATACTCATTCAAGTGAGGGAATAAATATAAATCGGCCTTAATTTTTAATTTTTATTAAAAGTAAAATTTATTAGGAAAAAAAATGGTACAGCCGGGAATATGGGCCTCTCTGTCGGTTGACCCATCTCTGAATGAATATTGAGAGACCTGCACAATTTTTTTAAATATATATTTAAATAAACTTATTATAAAATGTCTTTTTCTACAGAATTTCAGCTTTTTCTATGAATTATTTAATGCAGTGTCGTAAATTGAAACTAGACACGTTTTTAGCCAAAAAATTTCTGTTTTATAATCAAAGTAATCTGTGATAATATGAAAGTCGGCATTTCTTACTTAACCAGCTGTTTTTCTCCATTATACGATACTGCATTAAAAATAAAAATAAATTAATAGAAAAAATTTTTAATGATGTAATAAATAATTAAAAATAGAGGTCGATTTAAGTTTGATTTGTCTCTCCTAAGGGAAAATTGTTTTTTTTTTTTTTTTGTTTTTAATTAACCTACTACTACTTCCCCTTATAATTCAACTAATTTTAAAAAAAATTTACATTTTACTATTTTCATCTCACGAAAAAAAAATAAATAAATATTTGCTTTTACTTGTTTAATTTAAATAAGAGTTATAATTAAAATATCTTACACCTTGCTCAAATATAAAAAAACATCATTTCTCTAGTTTGTCTTTTCAAAAAAAATAAACAAAATGACCGACAGGCAGCTAGACAGAAAAAACATTTTAAGAAGGGCGATATTCTAGGTCAAAATATCAATATATTTATATTAGTAAATAAAGAAATCAATTATTTGTTTGCTTTAAAACATCTCTCTTATTACATATTGGCTTAAATTGAAAAATTCTTTTTTTTCATGCAGTGGCGGAGCTTGCTTTGCCGGCTCTGCTTGGCTCTGGCTATCCGTACATTCTTTTTTAAAAATTTTTTAGGAGTACATCACTCCTCCCACCTTCCCTTACTGCTTCTATATTCCATCATTACTAACATCTCTATTTAAATGAGTATTTTATTAATCGCTAATTGGGCGCTAGTGGCATTTCGCTTGGGATTTTCCGAGAAATGTGCTTATACTTACTTACACTAAAATGCCTAACCAATATTGTCCCCATTCTGGCAAAGTCACATATAAATGGGTCAAGAATGATGGTTTTGTCTCTTGCTCACATATAATGAATACATGGATGGCGTTCGCGAGTTACCCGAACTAAGACTGCCATGACTCTTTATGACAGACTGAGCGATTGTGGTGAATAAAACAAAGAGTTTGGATCATTCAGAACGAAAAATCTTAACTCATTTCTCTGCGCTTTTTTATTTAGAGTTTTTTATTCAAAATTATTCTTCACTGTAATTAAAAAGTCTAAGATCTTTGAAATTGTTTGAGTTATTTAAAAAAATTCTATATTAAAAAGCATTGTGAAATTCTCATTTACTTAAGAATATCTAGGAATATTTTTGAATACCGGCTTTAGTTCCATTTATGTTTAATAAAATTATATGAGTTGCCAGAATGTGGGCAATGTCTAACTCACCCTGCTCTCCTATGTCAAGTGAATACTTAGTGAGAGCTGAGCAAACAAATTGAATTAACATAAATATGATGGAAAAAAAAAATAAAATAAAACTGTGCCTATTTAAGCAAAAAATAATTATTTAAGCTCTTATTAATAATAAAAAATTTTCAGTTTATTTATATTATTACATCCAACGCTTCTGTCACTCATTTTGTACCCTCCTACAGGTACAATTCAAATACAAATCACAAATCTACAATCTGAAATGAAGCAAGAAACAAGACACTGGCCGCCACACTTCACTTTAGATTGTAGATCTCTAGATGCAAGACTGTCATTTATATCTGAAGAAGGGCACAAAATGAGTTGCAGAAGCGTTGAACTTAATACAAATAAGCCGAAAATATAATTTATTTATTTTTGATAACTGTGAAAGCCAAGAGTCCAAAGTTGAAGCACTTCGATACTTTAATTAATGAAGATGATATCAAACTAGAACCAAAACGTCGCTAGTTAATTCACTTGGTTTTAGACTTGTGGCTAGAAAAAATTATTCTATAGCTGACTGACCTTGTTTTGGAATACATTTAAAGGACAATTTAGAGCAGGGCTGTCCATTCTGAATAACTTTGGTTTGAAAAAATTTTTTTACTCTAATTTTCTTTCTAAAAGTTAAAATTTTTTCCAAACAAAAATTATTGAAAATAATGTGTAGAACATTATGTGTTATTCCGCTAAAGTTAATAGTTAAAGAGATATTTTGACTTTTAAAGATTGGATTTGGCTGAATCGATTTTGTCTAATTATCCTTGTTATAGGAGAGTCTCGAGGGATTTGTATTATTTTTTCTTTCTTTCTTTTTTTTTTTTTTTTTTTTTTTTACTTTTTTACTAATTAAAAATTAAATTTTTATATTTTCTTTACTCTTAAATTTTTTTTTTAAACAAGGTAGAAATATGGAAAATTATGAAAATCTAATAATTCCTAATTATATCTTTTTTTTATTAAAATAAAATGGTGGCTTGTTTAATAATTATGGAAAATATTTTCTAAATTCTTATTGCTTTTATTATTAATAAAATACTGGTTTGCACATCGAGATTATAAATGAATATTATCTTTTTATTTTTAATAATTTCATTTACTTATAAATATAGAAAATTATATTTATTATTATTTTTATTATTATTATTATTATTATTATTATTATTATTAGAGATTTTTTATTTTTTGATTATTTGTAATTTTCTTAAATAATTTTAAATTATTTTATTTAAATTAAACGGGTGTGACGTCACACGCGTGCAAGTTGAATCTCGCTCTAAGCCGGGTGGGAGGGGCTAGAACTGTGACGTCACACACTTCAAGATGCTTAGACTCGGTCTCAAGCTCCCCTTACTACGTGGCCAATGTGATTAGACAAACGGCGAGCCTAGCTCGGTGGCCGCCTCAGTAGCCAGCGTGGCTTCACACACTCCACATCTACTTCTTCTTTGTCGGCTCCTACAAACGACGCTATCTCTTTTCCCAATTCATTCGACGCCATCCAAGCTCTCCGATAGGTTGTGTACCTGCTAATTTCACAACTTAATCATCAAATTTCTTCATTTTCCTCAAAATAAACGATACAATTCCAGGTATTTATTGTTTTATAACAAAAAATTTCTCATTTAGAAATTGAAAAAAATCTTTTTAGTGATTTCTTAATATCAATGATTCGCTAATTTCAAACAATACTACAGTATATGTTGAAGGAAATAGCAGCTAAAGAGAGAAAATAAAAAGTTTCACATTTCCTTACTTATTTATTTTTTAACTTTCAAATATTCGATCAATGAAATATTGCACATATAAAATAGACGTAATTACCAACAACTGAATGATTTTTGATCGTTATCGGACCATTAAGGAGGATGGAATATTTATTTTTCTTAGATAACATAGTTTTTTTTTCATATTTAGAAACTAGATCTCCCGACTAAAATGATATTCCACACTTGTATCTAAATTTGTTGACAAATTTGTTTAAAAAATTTTTTTATGTTTCAATTGAGCATTCTAAATGCCAATCAATAAACAAAAGCGGTTATGAGTGGATGCTAGTTCAATAGATAAATTTTTCTTTAATTATTTATTTAAGTATTTTCTTATTAGGGCGAGGACCAGTTGACAGTATCAGAAGTAAGTATTTTATAAAAAAATAAATAATATTTTTTTTTACAAATTATTTAGATTTTTCTTTATTTTTACAGATGCACAATTGTTTGGCATACCTTAACAGTCATCATTAGCAACTCGATCATGCACTTAGTTGTTTTGGCTTGTAATCCATTAAGTACAGCTCCTTTCTACTCTATACCTACATATATAATACTGTTTTCAACCAAACAGTTGAGCAGAGATATCTATTTAATCCCCTTGTTTTAATAACTGTGTTTTGCTTACAGTTGCATATACTTCTTTGTTTTTAATTTTTATATATTTATTTAATTACACAATTGTAAACAATTTTTATATTTATTTGGAACGTACGTGAGAACTAGAATTCTAATTAAAAGTTCAATTTTAAAAAAAAAGATTATACGAGTTCATTTTTTTCTTTTTAGTGATATCAAAATTTTTTACATTGATATCATTCAATAGATTTTGTGTCAGTCAAAAAAAATGAACTCATATAATCTTTTTTTTTAAAATTGAACTTTTAATTAGAATTCTAGTTCTCACGTACGTTCCAAATAAATATAAAAATTGTTTACAATTGTGTAATTAAATAATTATATAAAAAAAACAAGAGGAATAAAAAGATATCTGTTTGGTTAAAAACACTAGTATTATATATATAATATTTGAATCTAATGTATATATAAACCTATCATATATATATAAAACAAGACAATCAAGTGGATGATCGAGTTTCTGATGATAACTGTTGTGTTATACCGAACAACTGCATCTGCCAAAATAAAGAAAACTCAAAATAATTTGTAAAAAAAAAAAATTATTATTTTTTATAAAATATATCCCTACTCTGTCACCTGGTCCTCGTCCAAATAAGAAAATACTTAAATAAATAATTAATTAAAATTTAATTTTAATCAAATTATAGACAGAAATATCTTTTGACTAAATTAAGGACCTCTCGTTCTATTATTAATTAGTATCTGGTCGGCCAAGTTGACCACTCGACTGACTTATTAATACTCAGATATCATCAGGATTTTATTAATAATTGTTAGTCTGTGTTCGGATTTGTTTTTACTTGACATTCTTGTAATTTCTGAGCTGATGGTATACACGATCTATATTCGAAACGATTCCATTGAAATTCCATCGCTTCGCATTCTTTATTTTGCTCTTCTCTCATTCTTATCCTTTTCTTTTCTCATCTTCCTCTCTCTCTACTTAGATTCACGATTCTTATTTTATCTAAATAAATAGAGATATAAAAAAGAAAAAAAATTATTCTTAAAGACAAAACTAGTTTAAATTAGATATCTTTATTATTATATCCTCTTCCATGCCTACATGCAAATTCCAAAATATGACTAGTAAACGTTTATTATGAATATTCACTCCTCTCGTTCTAATACACAAAGTGTATTCAATAATTCTTTTTTCCTTCCTCTCTTTCTTTTTTGTACAATTTAAGAAATTTGTTTTAATCCGTTAGCCGAATAAAAATTAATCCGTTAATATATCCTCTTAATTAAACGGGAAAAAATTATTCTTCGATATATTGAAAAATAAGTTTTCTTGAAATTCAGTTCCACTTTTCTGGCTAGGAGTTTGATTTTTTAGATAATTTTTAAAATTAATCGGATAATCGTTCCAGTCCTATATCAGAGTTTCTTATGTTCTCTTTCACATTTTCCCATGCCCTCTCGTGTACTATTCTTTATTTTTTTTAGTTTCTCTTAACTATATATGAAATAAATATATAGTGAGAAAATACTGCGATTGTAAAAAAAAATTTCAACTGAAATATACGTTTTGAGGTCCTTTGTGTGTAAAAAAAATTGTGCTCTCTGTCTATGAGCAAGATTTCTCAAAAACAAAAAAATCACTAGGTTCAAATTTTATTTTTAACCTAGGTACCCTTGTCAAGTGCACCCTGAAGCTTTTGAATAAAATCGCCTAGAATCCTAGTTCTTTACTGTACTTTTTTAGTTTTTTCGCTTTTCTCAAAATTCGCCCTAACGATTTTAAATAAAATTCGTCTATCAATTATTTATTAGTGATCTTTGAAACGTATTAACCCCTATCCCCCCCCCCCCCTTGTTCCGTTTAGGCACGCCAAATTTTTATACTTGTGTTTTTTATTAGTTTAAAATCTAAAAGCAGCTAGTTTGCCTCTTTATTTTTTACGTTCCGGCTTTTGGGTCAAGCAACATAAAGAACTACAAAAAATATACACATTTATTGTTTCATAAAAAATAAAATTCTTTTAAGAACGTTATATTTTTTTTAAGTTTTTATATTTATAATAATAATAAAAAAAAAAAAAACTATATGGATTTATACAATTCTATCAGCATCAGGTTGGAAAAATATTTTATAGCAGTAGTGTTCTCTCTTTTTTACTATGCGAGCCACTTTTCACTATTAGGTTATTCGGCTATCTACTCTCCTAAATAGATAAATCTTCAACCTGATATCTGATTTCACATAAATATACAGTTATATTTTTTAATACAACAAGTAAAACAAATAAATAAATTATAGCAATAAAATATTTTTTTCTCTTATTTGGAAAACCAAAATTAGAAAAAACAACAGATTGATTACAAATTCCCAAGTTACAGGAAATGATGATTTATTAAGAAAAATTAAAATTTGGCATTGTTTGGACGTCGTGATATTTTTATAGATTGGCAAGAAGAAGTGGCCAATTTGTAATTTGGTTTTTTTGATTGATTTTTTATGACGTTCATATTTGGAAAAGCTGATTCTGACAAGTTTGTCGATCCAAAACACGACAGAATATTTACTTATAATCCAATCGTATTCACTCGACTTGCTCTTTGACTTCCATTGAACAAATTCATTCATTTATCCGAATTTATAATAAAATCTCAGATTTGACGAAAAATAAATACTCATAAACAATAATAATACTCTTAAAAAGAATATAAAATGTTATATATAATTCCCAAGTGTTAGTCCGTTCGTATCTTCATCCTTATGTTTAGTTTTTTATTTGAACTTGCCGATTAAATTAAATTCTAACGAGTTTTATAGTTACAGTAAGGAATTTTTTTTTTTAAGGAAGGATGATTATAATTTTTTAAAATTCAGAATAAATAAAAATTTATTTTTATAAATTTATTCTATAGGGTGTCCCATAAAGAACGCAACTTTTGAGTGCATAATAACATACAAATTTATTGATGAAATTAAGTAATTTACATATTACATATTTACTTATTTTTGAGGTGAATGCTATCTGTGTTTATGCATGAAATGTGATATTACCCTTCAAGACTCTGCAGGCACCCTCTCGTTCTTTCGATGAAATTTTCCATAACTTTTCGGCATACTTGCACCTCTAGTTCTGAAATTACACGCTGAATCTCGCCCTTGAGCTCTGGAAGTGATCGTGGTTTGTTGGCGTACACACAAGATTCCAAATACCCCCACAGAAAGAAATCACATGGTGTCAAATCACAAGAAACAAAAGTGCAGATCTTTCAGAATTCGTTGCATACTGGTTCTGGAAATATTCAATTGTTGTGAACGTCGGCGAATAGATTTTACCGGACTTACAGCAACATTATCACTCACGATGGTGATGTTTTCCGCAGAACGACTAACACGAGGACGACCCGAGGATTTAATATCCACAACCGAACCGGTTTTCTCAAATTTAGCAATCAGTCTCATCACAGTCGACTTATTCTGTGCATTACGTTGACGAAACATTCCACGTAGTTTGCGAACAGTCTCTGCACAACATTCACCACATTTGTAATAAGTTTTCACTATGACAACACGCTGTTCCGTCGTAAAGCGCTCCATTCCTACCCGGACAGAAAACAGACGACGACCATGCGCTATTCAGCGCTCCGTAACTATTAACCACAAAGACAACAGATGAAAATCGTGTAACATTCAGTGCTGCCAACTAGAAATGGTGGGAATTTCAAAAGTTGCGTTCTTTATGGGACACCCTTTATAATCAACATGTATAAAGGATATATTATTTAATATATATATATAGAACACACCCGATCACTCACTGACTGACTCAAGCCTAAACCACTGGGCTGATGAAGATAATTAATTTAATCATTTACGAGTATTATTATTATCATTATAAATAAAAGACATTTT
Organism: Anisolabis maritima; assembly: GCA_010014785.2. Lineage (NCBI taxonomy): Eukaryota > Metazoa > Arthropoda > Insecta > Dermaptera > Anisolabididae > Anisolabis > Anisolabis maritima. Next base: position 15,348 of record JAAAKE020138792.1, read on the forward strand.
GGTATGAAACCTGTATATTAATTACATTTTTTGTACTATTAATTACTAAAATAAACCACGATTAATGGCAAAATGTCTTTTATTTATTACAAATTTGATGAAATTGAGGAATTATATTTGATTTATACTAGGGTGGTCTGAAAAGTGAGATAAGTAATACAGAGATGGCAGAGATCTCGTTTTAAACGATCGTCGATTAAAGGTGCGTGTGATAGCCGACACTATTGGCATATCAAAACAGCGTGTTGGTCATATCTTACATGAACACTTGCATATGAGATAACTGTCAGCAAGATGGGTGCCGCGTTTGCTAAGTGAGGATCAGAATTCGTGTAACCACTTCTGAATACTGTTTAAGACTTTTTAATCGTAATCGCACTGAATTCTTGCGTCGATTTATTACTGTTGACGAAACTTCGACCACTACACACCCGAAACAAAAATTCAATCAAAACAATGGGTAGAAGCCGGTTGCAGTGCGCCGAAGAAGTCAAAAGTGGTTCAAGGATATGACCACAGTGTTTTGGGATGCTCGGGATGTTATGTTTATAGATTATCTCCAAAAGGGCAAAACAATCACAGGATCTATTGACCTGTTGAATAAAAAGGAACGACCGCATTTGACTAGAAAAAAAACTGTTGTTCAATCACGATAATTGCGGCAATTGCAACGGCAAAATTAGTTGAATTACAATTCGAAATTCTTCCTCATGCACCTTACAGTTCAGATTTACCTCAGTCCGACTTTTTGTTGTTTCGTAACATGAAAAATTGGCTTGATGGTAAAAGATTTTCATCAAATGAAGAAATGATTGCAGAAACATACGATTATTTTGATGTATTTGATTCGTCGTATTGCAACGATGGGATTTAAGCGACTTGAATATCATTGGAACAAGTGTAAAGTTAAAAAAACTCGAAAAAACAGTCTTCTTCTATGTTAGTTACCTCACTTTTCAGACCATCCTCGTAGTTTAGGCACCCACTAAGGTTTTTTTTTTTTTTTGTGAAATGTGTTTTTACTGAGTGATTTTCAACTCTCAGGCTCTTTGGAGAATCAACTTGATTTTGCCTTTAAAGATTACTTGTTCAAATATCCCAAAACCGATTTGAGCATTTTGCTATAACCAACCTTTAAGAGGTTGAATCGAGATAGGAAGTGATAAGAGGTGATTTCACTTAACCCTGAGGACAACTTATTGGCCCTCTAAACTAAAAACTGAGAAAAAAAATCGGATAGAAGTTTTCTCCGGAACAACTAGGGGTCCAGGGGGCGAAGGCGGGCCGCGCACCTAGTTATTTATATATTTCCGTAAATAAAATTGAATGTCGGTATAGGTGAGTAAGCTTTAATCTTTATTCTCTCTCTCCTACGTGGACTAAATTCTTTGTATATCTTTTAAAACCACTAAAGTATATTTTCCAAATGACCAAATCAACCCTCCTTCCTATATTAATAGAAGATATGGTGACTTGAGATGCAGCCCATGGCCAATCTGTAAATATTGTTGGATGTATTTATTTTGTAATTTCTACCCCTGAATACGAATGTTGCCACTTCCATTGTGATATTAACAACTCATAAGACAAGATTTGGGGAGATTTTTCAAAATTTTGTCTCAAATTAACAAATTAAAAAAAAAAAAAAAAAAACTAGGCTATTCCAAAATAATTTTTAAGTATTAAACAATTTATTTCTGGAAGCATTCAGCCAATTATAAATCCAAGATAACTTGGACTAAATTTGTTCCTTATTTCAGATTTTTAATCTTCAAAAAAAATATCCTAGAATTTTAGAATAAAAATTGTAATTTTTTATTATTTATTACTTGTAATGATAGGCGATTTATTGTTTTAATTAAGAAAATGTATTTGACATCAGGTTAAATAAATAATTGGAATTTCGAGGGGATTGATTTCGTTATTTAATATAACATCATCAGGCCTTACGTTAGTGTGAATTATTAGAATATAAATTAATTTAAATGTTAGCATGAGTTATGTTATGAGGCATGTTAAGTCGATAATAAGAAAATACTCATGTTAGCTAATACTAACGTTTAAACCTCTTATACTCAGATATTTCACACTAACGTTTGGTATATTAAATAACGAAGTCGATCGCCTCAAAATTGCAATTATTTATTTAACCTGATGTCATATACCTTACGTCACTTTCTTCATTGAATTGAGTCGCCAAATGGAGTTCTTCGTCAAATTTATTATTTTAATTTTAATTGTGAATATTTCTAAAAACTTAATTATTAATACAACTTACAATTAACTTTCTTCGCATGTATTTTTCCCTTATAAACATTTTTCTTTGGTCATTTTTTTGCTCAACCTGTTTTTTCTCCCGTTCTGAATTTTTTTTTTCAATTCACTGAAAGGCTGGGTTTTTCTGGTTCGAGTGTTTCACCATGTCCCCTGTGACCAGTCATTCGTCCCGTCCCTTCTCATAAGGCCAGTATTCTTAGTAACTTATCAAAATTTAATCTCTTATTAAGATGTACACTTGTATAATTACATTTAAATGTATTTAAAAATTCCTATATAAAGATGCCTTTTTTTAAGGCTCTTGATGTTTAAACATTAATAATAAGGTAATGTATAGTATATAGAGAAAGTCTTAAGATCTCAAAAAAATTCGATATCGAAATTTTTTTTATTTTATTTTCTGTTTATCGTTGACGTTTCAGATGGGCCACTGCTCCCTTCATCAGGTCGGATAAGCTATCAAATTGTGGATACAGATGGCATGTATGCAGATGTAATTTCAATAATGAATAACACCCACTTATTAATTAATTGATTAGTAGCCAGATTCTGAAAAAGGAAATAGAAGGCAGACAAAATTAATTTATTAGTCCATCATATCATGTACAACGACTCATGACAACTTTCCTTCTGAAACCTCTCCGTTCGGTTTTTGGCTTTTTCTTTTATCACCAACTTATTATTTATATACACTCACTTCAGTCATTTGTATCAGGAATTGAGACGTTGGGGTTACTCTAGGGATTAACTTTCATGTGATCATACATGGGATGGGTTCCCATTTCCTTCTCCAGGAGTAGACATCACTTATAGAGTTGGATTTAAATCTGGGTTGCCTTCACCGTAGGATCAAAAGCTTAACTTGCTTTATCCTCTGGCTAATCGCCTCCTCCTTATTAACATAGTAATGCCCCAATAATAACAAGCATGTAGCTATTGTCTTGTTCGCTTTTGTCTCAAAATACTTAAGATCAAGGCATTAAATACAAGTTATTATTGTACATTACAATATAAATAATAAGTTGCTGTTTATTATTAAAACTATACATGACATTTGTATTACGCTGTTTTTCCGTTATAAACAGCGTAATAAGTGTACTAAAACTGTGGTTTATAATGGAATGCGGCTTATAGACTTCCACAAAAAAAGTTCCACTTGATTAGTAGATCCATTCTTTTTTCAGTTTTTTTTTTTTCAGAAACTCTGATTTTCCTTTTGGAAGAGTTTTCATTTGAAATATTATACATGTTGGCATTTTCTTAACATTAACAAGGACAGCTAATGCAACTGTAAAATTACATTTCTCATGCTCAGTAGGGATGTAAGTACTTTTAAGTATGCGGCTAAATAGTGATAAAAAGTTGAAAAATTGAAAAATGTATGGCATTTTTAAGCCGCGGCTTATAGATATTGCGGTTTATAACGGAAAAACAGGTTATCCTTCCTGATGTAAACGAACATTGATCGACCCGAAACGAGACGATAAGCATAAATAAAAAAAATTGACTTATTTCATCTCACCTTAATTATTCATTTATATTTTTTTTATTACCACTAGAAAAATGTTTTTTTTATTTAAATGAAAAATCCCAAAAATAAATTTTTATTTTATTTTATTTTATTGAAGACAAATTTCTAAAATGTCAAAGAAACCTTTTTGCTTTAGAAGACATGACTAAAAGTTACCATCATCATTAGATTCCTTTTTATTTACAAAAACAGACAGCTTTGTCAGATTCCGAGTCTTAATCCCAAACTGCTAGATAACAAAAAACCATCCCCATCGTCCTCTGATTAAACTACCCAACTGTGAGAATCGCATGTAAATTTGTCAACTCTTTCGTGATGGGTGCACAGAGAGATATTCGTTTCCATTTATATAAAAAAAAAAGTTGTCATATTTTTTCCATACATGTTTATTTCTTTAACATATTTAATTAAAACTAACTGATATTGATTCCAGGTCCGAAAGGAGAAACAGGACCTCCGGGACCTCAGGGAGAAGATGGCCAAAACGGAGAAGCCGGCCCCCAGGGCCCACCTGGACTTCCTGTAAGATTTTTGAGATAGAAGATGTTTCGAATATTTTCACTCTTGATATATTTATTATATGTTTTAGGGTCAATCAGGACCAAAGGGAGAAAAAGGCGAATATGGTGATATTGGACCTCCCGGGTTAATGGGCCCTCCAGGACTACCTGGTCCTCCAGTAAGTTTTTTTTTACAAATAAATCAATATGACACAACATATTTTTAATATTTTTTTCCATTTTAGGGGTATCCAGGTCAAAAAGGCGAAAAAGGTGATAAAGGTGAATCGGTGAGTGATATATATTATAAAATGTATTATATTATCATTTATTGTATTAATTAATATTACTGTCAATCGTTTTTTTGGATGGGGGTATTGTGATGCGAGCAGAAATATAAAAAATTAAGAAGGCGACAGGTAATATGAAATTTTTAATTTGTTGATTTAAAATTGAATTTGACTGATCTAATTGCTATTGTCATTTAGGGAGATGGAACATTTGAAGGGAGTGGAAGCGAATATGTACGTATATAAAAACAATTATTAACTTTATGCTGAACAGCATAATAAACATATTTATCGGTGACTGCACTTGTTAGGTTGTTGGACCCCCAGGACCGCCTGGACCCCAAGGAAGCCCTGGATTACAAGGTCCCCCGGGAATTAAAGGTGACCGAGGAATGGATGGTACAAAAGGCGAACCGGTGAGTACTCCTCCTTTTCCTCTTATAACTACTAGTATTTTTAACTTGAAAATATTTAAATACCATGGCCGTCAAGACAATTTATTTGGCAAAAAACATTTGCAATGTCAGTTAAGGTGTATTTATATTGGGTGAATTTTTAAGAAAATTTCGTCCTAACGCTTGCTTTCTGATAGGTTTTTTTAATAATATAACAAGAGGCATATCAATGAATTCAGGAAAAAATTTAATTCTATTTCCCGCAAAAGTTACATCCATATTTTTTGTTACTCTTTAGCAATAAAATTAGTACCAATTGATCTAAATAAATAATGACGGATAATGTGGTAGGTTGAAAATTAAAAAAAAAAAAGATTTCTAATTCTTTTGAAGTTTTTATAATTATATATACCATAAATTCATATATTAAAATAACGAGGGACTCGAACATGTTACCCGTGGTTTACGCCCTTGCAAGTTTGCCTCAATCATTTAAAGTAAAAAGATTTAATTCATGTATTTTAAATTTTCTAAAATTTCATAAAAACAAGATTCTTAAATTCTCAGAAATATACAGTAAATTATTAAATACTTTTTAAAAGAAATTTCAATATCGGGATCCTAATAAAGTAGCCTAATTTTCACTTAATTTAGAAAATAAAAATATTTAAGAAATCTCTAAACATTTCTCATCTAACTTTTTCCCATTTTATTAAATTCACGAGGATATTAATTATTTCATCATATTCATTAGTGAAGGACTCCATTTGGCGTCTCGATTCATTAAAGAAAGTGAAGGAATATATATGACGTCATGTTAAATAAATGCGATTTGGTATATATATAACATTTAAGGCATTACTTTATTGCAAAATATCTTAGTATAATTTTGGTTTAAACGTTACCGTGTCGATAATAACGAAAGAAAGAAAAATTTATCATTCATATCATATATAAGGTTCTTCATTTTCTTCATTTATAAATATATATATATATATATAGGTTATAAAACTATCTATAAATTGATTGCATTTTTTTCATGAAAAATTCTCATTGCTCATCCCATTCGGGGATTTAAATGATTTTTTTTTTCATATATTACCAAATTCTCCAATATAATATTTCTTTTAAAAATTTTCAACATTAAATGAATTTTTTCAAGGAATAACCCTTGACTATCATTGCATTTGTGGAAAAATTTAATTTTTGCCAAAAGTTTTACTTAAGGCTTTAATATGTATGAAGGGCTGATATTCTGGTGTCAGATATTTCACTGACCTTAAATACAAGTAAGCGTATAAAATGTTTTTAATATGAATATCATCCCTTAAATAGTATAGAATCTTTTCTTTTAATTCAAGTATAGAAATCCGGATTTCGTGTAAATCCTAGAGAAATATTAAATAAGAATTTCATTTTATATCAAAATTTCACTAAAGATGCATTTAAATTAGAAGTGTGTATGAATATAAAATAATTAAAATTCAATAGTTTAAGAATTTTTCGACTTCCGGGTTTCAAAAGAAACACACTTTTTGAGACTTAAATATTTATTTAGATTTCTTGATTTATTTCTGAGTAAGAAAATAAATACAGAAATACCATGATTAGTACTGATAATCGGTTTTGAAAATTTATCGCTCTATGCAAAACTCTACTAATCAAGGTCTGCTTGTGATGGGTTTCAATGTAATTCTTTCCACCTCATAGTATAGGAAATAGAAAAAGAAAAAAGAAACATTTTTATTTTAAATAATTTATTTTTATTTTTAAAAATTATATAACCGTACTATTCAAAGTATTTCTGTACTTAAATTGGAAATTTGCTGGTTTTTATTAATATTTTCCACATTCATACAAAATTTCTACTGAATGTATGGAGTGGTATTTCTATTCTTCTACACAAACCGGTTTGATCAATATACAATTTTTATTTTTACATTGAATAAAATGAAATAGCGGTATTTCGACTTTTCGAAGTCTTAATAATAACTTTTTATATAGCAAAAAAATGCATAGGTGATTCAAATTTAAACCGACATTACATTATTTCAAGAGAATAGGAAGTTTTTATATTGCATGACGTAGAACGAAGGAGGCCACTCTGCTCATCATCGTTAGCCCCATTCTATCGCAGGTCACTATGCGATAAGACCTCCATTACACACCAAAGTCGAAAAGAGTTAAGATGATGAACAACCAATCGGTTTTACCTATGCAACTTGTTATATTCTACTACACTAAAATAAAAAACTTCCATTTTGAAAAAATGCATAATAGGCCTGAGACAATTTACCGGTTAACCGATTAGATTTTTAACTGGTTAAAAATATACCGATATATACCGAACAGTAGTCAAATTAAAATATATTTTTAAAACTTGGAAATGATTATTTATTAACTTAGAAAGAATAATGGTTTAGAGAAAATATTTATGGTTTTATTGCATCGCTTTGTGAAGAGTGTAGGAAGAAAGGGGAAAAGTCTCTCTTTCATTGATCCATCAAAGAATGAAGATTTTCCAAATTTGTTTGATATTTATATAAATTAATTTTATTTAAATGAGATTAAAAAAATACTCATGTGCTAATCAAAGAGAGCGGATTAAACATTTGAACAATTTTAATATTTTTAATCTTAAATATTCGGCGGTCCGGAAAGTTTGTCCTGATTTCCAGTAGTTGACATTGGAGCATGTCTTAATCTTTCACAGTTATTGAAATTATATTATTTATGTACATATTCTTAAAGGCGACCTTTCAAAGCATCTTTTAGAAATAAAGCTACTTAAGATAAATTAATTTGTTTTAGTTTTATGCCTTTTTGAAGATGTAAGAAAAAAGACACTTTAGACACTTTTCTCTTAGCGAAAGGCAAAAACTCCACGCAATTAACAAATAAGATATGTGCTGAAACTTCTTTAGCTTAACTGTTCGCTAAGTTTAGAGCTGGTGATTTCGACCTTGAAGACCAAAAACGCTCCACCATTGATTATGATCAAATTAAGGGACTAATCGAGATTAACTGACGCTACACAACTTGAATTAGAAGAAATACTAAAAATATCGAAAACTACTGTCCACAAGCATTTAGTGAAAACTGAATTTTCTTTAAAATTCGTCACAAACTTTCCGGATGACCCAAAATTATTTAAAAGAATCAATTAAATTGGAAAACATTAACTAGTTAATTTAGTTGAATGGTTAAAAAAAATTAAAATTTAATCAGATTTTGCTTGTGGTATTTTCTGAACGTTTAAAAGTTTTTAACCGGTTAATTGTTTTAACCAGTTAACTGATTAATTTTTTTCTCGGTTAACTGGTTATAGAAATTTCCAGGCCTAATCTTGGTAAATGGTGAAATTATGTGAGAGAAAATTTTTTTCTTTAAAAGAAAAATAATTTTAAAATATTATCTGACATATGCCTACCTTTTGAATTTAATTAAATAGATTAAACAAAGAGACCTTCCAAATCAAAATGTTTGATCCTTTGCTATTTGCTATTGCATCTCTTCTTATCATCATAATACATTCGTAGAAGTATATCTTCTAAAAGCATACAAACACTCTCAGTTCTATCGAGCTCCAGGAAAGGTATCATTATCTTTCCAAGAATCCATAACTTTATGTGTTATAAAATATAAATCTTTTGGGCGGTGACAAGACGAGGGTAAAATGAAAGCTAATTGTATAATGGATTTACCTGGCAGTCTAGGGCTTAGGGAATATTGTAATATCATTAAAAATTCCCAGCATTCGGTAAATCGTTATTTTAAACGTTTTGGGTTCCCCTTAGTCCGAAAAATGGTACGTGTGTCTGTCTGTTCCAAAAATATAGGCTAAACTATAAATGGTACAATCAGGGACCTAGTCAGAATATTTTTCGGGAGGAAGGGGGGCTTAGCTATAGTTTAAAATAACATTTTTTGATAATTTCTCAAAGCTTTTAAAATTTTACTTTAAATTCACATTATATTTTTATTTTTATTTATATATTTTATATATGTATTTCCTTATAAAATGAATATTACAATTAATTGGTAAATGAAATTGACACCATAATAATAAATTTAAGATCAGTAAAACGATACCATGTGTGGATAAATTCGGTCGTTTTTCTTGTTGAAAGATAGGCAACCTAAATGACCGATTTTCTAATGGGTTTTTCGATAAATTACTCCAAAGATCTCTCTAGAATGCAAATGCGCGGCTGAAAAATTAAATTATTAACATGAGCAAAATTATTCAAAAAATCAGTTTCTGCCCCTTGAGATAGAGGTAGAGTTTAGCTTCACGCTCCAAATATCAGTTCGCTTCTCGTCCTGAGCGATGAAACTTATTTAAATTATATTGGCTTCCTATTTGTTTAAATAAATATGGACGGAGTCTAAATGACTTAATATGTCTAAAAAGACTAAAAAATTATAATCATAAAAGTTGATCATTTGGGTTGCCTGCCAAGCAAAAATGAATTTATACACTCCATGGTATTTATAAAAAATTTTGGTTATCTCTAATCGCATTTTTTATTATCTTCAAGAGTGCTTACTTATTGTTTCTTATCTTTAAATTTATTTATTTCTATTATATTTATGTAAAGCAATTTTCTCCTCCACTTGTTCTGAGCTGCACGAAACGTTGGCACTTGTCAAGCTAATTTTTAATTATTTATATATTAAGTTAAATTAAAGTAAGGGACAGTACGTTTTTCAACCCGATCGATTTCAGTTTTATCACGAAAGGTCTATTATTATATTTATTTTTACCGCGAAAGACAGCTTGGAGCCTGTCTGGATTATTTTATTTATTTCAACCCATTTCAGTGGATGCTTAAAGACCTTTTTCGTGTTCCTCTCAATCATTTTTGCCCTCGGTATGTCCCAAATGGGACAAGAGGGAGTAGGTGAGGGTTTTTAAAATATCTGCCTCATGACATTAGAAGTGAAGGTTAATAAATGAATTTTTAAAACGGCTTTTAAATGGAATTAATCCAAAGTAAATATAGTAATTTTAATATATAATTTTTTATTTTTTTTATATTTGATTTTTTAAAAGCGTAACTACTGGACCATGCAGGGTATTTTGATAAAATAAAAAATAAGCCAAAACTGTTATTTATTTATTAATGCGTCTTGTCCCTGAACGGGGGGGAG
>JAAAKE020138793.1:0-13652 GCA_010014785.2 Anisolabis maritima
ATTACTGAGGATAGATTTTAAAAAAACAGCTTGTTCTTGTATTAATAATATATTCATGTAATAAGGGTGATACTGTAATAGAGAACGTGAATTAATTCAAATATTTATAGCCATTAACAGAAATTTAACCTACTATTACATAAAGGATCAATAATAAATTAAGTTTTCAGACGAAGTCGCTTTATATGATCAAGTTACCAAATGAATTTCTAAATAATTCCAATGTTAATAACAAAAATAAATAATGCCTTCAAAGAAAGAACAAGTTAAAGGCATATCATCAATGTAAAGAGAGCCAATAAAAAAAAGAGAAATGATAAAATCAAGCTTCCGACTTGAGGAAAAAAAGTGGAATGAAATTTCGACAAGGAAAAACAAAAAGAATTCACAGGAAAATAATTAAAATAAATTGAGGAAAAAGATCTTCCTGTCATCCTCCCAATGAGGGAGGAAATCTTCTGTTAAGAGAGGCAATTTTATATACCAATATATATAAAAACCATATCCTCATTGATAAAATAGGTAAAAAAAAATTTATAATTATTGTAGTGGTTCTTTTTAGTCTTTTCGGCATTTTGAGCCATTTAGACTTTAAACGATATATAATTAATATTAATTTCGATATTAATTATCCAGGCATTACCTATTGGTGTCCAATTGATTTAAATAAATTTTCATCGGGGCCTGGGATCTGAACCCATCCTCTGGCTTTCAATACCTCTAACCTCTCGGCCACGGGGTGGGTATATTGTAGAGGTTACTCTGATAAAAGATCTTAAAATAAAAAATAAAATAAATAAATTTTTAATTATATAAACAATTGATATAAACAATCCAAAAAAAAACTTTCGTTGGAAAAATTCTTTGAAAAATGTGAAACTTAGTGTAATCCTTAAAATATATATATAAATAAGAATTTTTTCACCACTTGTTGATTCGGTGTTTTTTTTTTAGTCCGTTTAATATGATCATTTTATATTTTATATTGTAATAAAAAATTACAAATTAAAAGCATAAGCATTTTCTTCATTAAGCTATAAAAAAAAAGCCTTACCTATCGGCTTGATCTTGGTTATGATTATTATTGTTATTATTGCCGGTAATTGGGACCACAGCTGGCAACGGAGAGCTTGCAGCGTCTTCAGGATCGGCAAGCGGAGCAGTCTTTGTTTTAACAACGGCGGCGGTGTCAGTGGTTGTGGTTGTGTTCGTGCTGATGGTCGTCGTCGTGGTTGTGGTGGTGATTAGAGTACTACTGGTACTACTACTACTGCTACTACTCGTGGTGATGGTGGTGGTAGTAGGAGTGGTGGTGGCTGTGGCCGTGGTGGTCGAGGCCGCCGAGGCCGTTGTAGTTGTCGTCGTGTTCGTCGTAGTCGTCCCCCCCGGACCCATTGCTTGTCCGTTACTGGTGGCCTCAAGAATTCTCGCCAGATCCTCGTCTAGAGGCCGCGACGAGGCTGGCGAGCAAAGATGCTCGCGGACCCGAGCTTTTACCGCTGGATCTACAATCATAATCACTTCCATTAAAAACAATCTGCATTAAGATAAGCGGTGATCTCTTCAAAATATTATTTACATAAAACTCTCTGTGGATTAAGTTCCTCCCGGAAGTTTTTAAAGAACAGAGTTCCCTCAAGAACTAAAATCGTAGATGTTTCAAGATCTTGAATCTTTGATAGTTTCATTGGCTGAAGTGCAATCTGTGAGCTTTGGAATATTAATCCATTTTTAAAGAATAAAACTTACTACAAATAGAAGAATTCTCCGAAATTTTAAAAAATACCCTTTTTATAATAGTACGTAGTCTAACCACCGAGTGCGTCACTATTCATACTGGTATATTAATTAAACAAAATTTTAAAATTTATTTCAAATTTTTGCTTTTTTTATTAATAGAATTATTGCGCTACTGAATTTAATAGTGTTATTTTACCCCTCTATGGGGCGGGTGGATAATTTCAGACAACAGAGTTGAACAAAAGATAGATAGGATGATATAATGCTTATTGGTGGTATTAATGACGTCACAATGTGCGATCTTATTTTAAACAAAATTTATCCAGGTTTTCACCTTTTTATTTCTAGCAATAAAATGTTAAATTAATTTAAAAACTTTTGAAGATATGATGACGTTAAAAATATTTTGAAATTTTTAAAATTAACAATACATCAATTTAAAAAATAAAGAAACAAGTTACATTTTTGTTTTTTAATTTTAAATTAATTCTTATTCTTTTCTGTCTCCTAATTATGAAGAAATTTTTAAAAGAACGCGAGGGAAAACAAGTAGGCCCTTGGAGGAAGAAGATATCTGCGAATACCCCCAACAAAACTGGGCGCTTACGTCCCAAACCCTCTGACAATCAAAAAACAAGCTGCCGGTACAGTGTGGGAAGGATTCCCAGGATTCAAGATGGTAGATAAAACCGAGAAACGATCGTTGAACACAAATGACATTTTTTTTAAAGATGGGGGAAGACTAGGGTGGAAGGCCAGTCTTACTCACCAGATCGGAGTCCCTGATTGTTTTAAATTAAATTAATAAGAATAATAATTAATTAAATTTAAGAAACATCAGAGAGTTATTTTTTCTCACTATGAAAGAAAATAATTATATTTTTTTATTTTCTTCCAAAAGTGTTTTATGTGTTAATATGAGTATCCAATAAAATAGCATTAGATAAAAAATACCAAATCGATAAAGAGATAGATTAAAGGGTCAAAAGGATTTGGGAGACCTTCGGTGAGGGGCGAGATTGCTTCTAAAGAAGATAGATCTTTCACTTCATTTGCCAATTTTTTGTTCCATTAAGAATGAAACGTCTTTATTTTTATCCAAATTATCATTAATAGGTGGAAGAAATTTTATATCCTCTTGGTATTTAGTTCAGTTCCCTGAAGGGAGGAAAAATTCTGATCAATTTAAATGCATGTTTCTAAAAAAAAATTTAATTTGAAACTAGACACGCACTCTATATAAAGATGTTCCATTTGTGTGGAAGGAGGAGTGTTTGAAGGGGTTTAATGGAAAAGGGAAGTAGAGAAGGGAAAAATTAAAGAGAAGAGAAAAGAACAACTCAGAAGAAATAAAATGCTTTTAATGGATCCTAATAACTATGCGTCTTCTATTAAAAAACTCAAATTTAAAAGGCCAAAAAGTAGAGTATATCCCTTGGAATTGTTGTTCCACTGACATGGATTTTTCAATAAAATTCTTCTACTATTATACTCTATTTAATAAAACTTCAGAGCTCTTGGCCAAGGGGTAGAACGACTGAAGCGTTGACTGTTGTGCCGAAGAGGCATATGCAATTTCTATGAAGGAAAGTGAATGTTTTAATGTTTAGTATTGACACCTCCTTCAGAAGCGCTAAACTAAACTTAGATTTTCATATTGAGTTGGTGAGAATGTTTATCTCAGACTTGGAAAACGTCTATAACGTGTTAACCTCTGCCCCGTGGCCGGGAGATTGGAGGTACTAACATTGATGGTACTTGATAACGTTAAAAGACAAGGAATGTGGGATCCGGGTAGCCGGGAGAAAATTTATTTAAATCAATTGGGCACCAATTGGAATAAATAAATATGGATTGCACTTGCTTTCGAATCGTTACATTTTGAAGATATCCCTCACCTCTCCAAGAATATGTTATATACCTAACGGACGTAGGTCCACTAAAATTATCACATTGTGGCACTGAGGATGGCCGACGTAATGCTGGCCGAAATATTTGCTGAATAAAGTGGAGTATAGTGACCTGAGAAAAGCGGCTGGTTTTCTTTTTCTCCGAACCCTTACACAAATTGCCCTTACACTGCCCAGCTATATCTCAATTATAGACATAAATATGGTCATTGTTTCCTAAATAAATATCTTATATATCGTTTACGAATAGATTGAAGAAAAAATCATTGTATTTATTTTGATCAATTGTTGTGGTTACCATAAGTGTTATCGAAATATTCATTTTTATTTGATTTGTTTACAGTCAATTCAGGCTATTCAGGCTAGTGTGACTTCAGAAATTCAGATTAAGTTAATGAAATTTCAAGTATCGATGTCTCTTGACATACCATAATGATCTAATACTTTTAATATTAAAAATACAATATATTAAGAAAAAAAGAAAAATTTGGAGTTAATATTTGAAAGAGAGGGAGCAAAGGAGAAATTTAGTTTTTTGATTTCTTTAATAGAGGCGCTGATGTTTTTTATTGCATCTTCCTTCAAGTTTCCAATCTATAATATCTAAGGTGTGTCACTGAAGGGCACTGTTCGCAGCTGTAGTATTTAAATTAAAATCTGACAACATGGTTGGTTACTATAGCAACGGTTTTGTTCAGGGGCACAGTGTGGGATAATTGTCCGCCCCAACCACGCCTTCAATACTGAAGTTTTATTAAATAAAGTATATGAGGAGTTGGTATCCCTCGCCGTACTCTGGAATAGACACTCACTGTATATATGCACCGTTTCTTAATTATGATATTCTCCTTAGAGGTTGAATCAAATGGCCAAGTTGATTAACTACCAACATTAATTAACTAGCTAGATAAAGAGAGTTAAAACCAGAGGTCGGCTTGTACATGAAAGCACTTCGGTTTGACCTCTATAATCCAATGAATTGAATTGTGGTTTTTGCCTGACAGATTTAGAATTAATTAGTTTACTTGGATGAATGAATTTATATTTTTCACTTGTCTCGTGGAGTAATGGTTAGAATCTTTTTTACCCTCCTCTCAAATGTAGGTGGTAATAAAATAAATCCAATTCAGGATGTAGAGGTATAAAAAAAAGACTGGGAAATAAAAACATATGGCTGAGTCTCGTTAACAACTCCTATTTGCGCTAAATGATGAAAAGTGTAATAATTTAATTGTATTTCCATGTTGAGTGTACAATAAAATGTAGAGGAAACCTAAGTTAAAAATATCAGAGAGAGAAAAAACAATTATTCAGAATTATTCCTTCGAATGGAATCTCTAAGCTTTGAGTTTCCCTAATTAAATTTCGCCCGATAAGTCGCTTCCCTTTAAAGGTTTAATGGAAATTCGATCTCAAACCATTACTTCTTTGTCATGATGACAAAATATTATTAGAATATTATTAATTAAAAAAAAGGGGAGAACATGGAATAATAATAATAATTAATATAACATTTCTGAATCTAATAATATTCTTTTAACCCAAGAATAATTCCTAATCAACCTCAATTGGAATCCTTTCCTTTCCTTTACCAAAAGTAATGATACTAATACATTCAGTGCAAAATTTTCAAATCGGTTCAATGGAGTTCCTCTAGTTTTAAAAATATCTTGTATAGCAAATGGTGTGAGTATTTGTACCCAAAATCCTAAACAATGAAATTTTAAACATAAACTTTTCCAAACATGGATTTTGTATGCCAAACAAGGTTTTGATAGGCTAACAGTACTAGTATTTTTTTTTGTTTTTGTTTTAATTTTTTTCTTTTTCTCTGCGCCAAAGATTTTTTTGAATTGAATATATCTATTATTTAATTAAAGACATAAAAAGTATATTTTGGTTTTAGTATGTAAAGTCACTGAAGAGTATTTCAGTTCGGATTTCTTTTTTAGTTTTGTGTCTATATTTTTGTAATTCATACTATTATATTTCATAAAAGTTAATGTTAAATAAAGTTTAAATTATTTTTGTTATATTCATTTTTTCAAAAAAAAAAAAAAAAGCAGTTTTTGAAATATGGAGAATTTTCGCTCTAAAGGACAAGGGCCTCTCTGACCATGTGACTAAAAATATGCCAACCAATATCTAGACAAAATATATAATTCTTGCCAAAGAGCAAGTTTAAGTTATGAGTCACTCCAAGATTTTTTTTTTAATAATTAAAAAAAAGAAAAAAGAAAGGAAATGTTGGAATCGAAAGGAAAAAAGACTTATCAGTCTTAATTAAATCAATTTTAACCCTTAAGTCAGTTTAATGGAAAAATTATAATTTTTCTGGTTTATATACGGAAGAGGAGGAATCATGTAAATGTTTTTAGAATCTTATTATTTCTTCAATCCTTGCAAGTGAAAAAGAAGTCCAGCCAGCATTGAGGACTCAAAAAGTCTTCTGGGAATCTCTCTCATGGTATCGAAATGAGAGAAATTATTTTTAACTTGGAAAATCTGCGAGATTTAATTTGGAACTGTAAATCATTCATCAAATTTTTTTCTAATCATATTTCCATGTCTTTTAATGACGAGTCAAAGACTCTTATTAATATATTCTCTGTTATTAGTTAAAATAGTAAAAGGCATAAAATACAAAAATAGTAACATTTCCATATTCTACATGCCTTAAAAAGGGGTCTTTCCATTTCATATCATTTCTTCAAATATATTAATAACCGTCCCTGGATGATGATAGTTTGGATTATATTATATAAAAATAAATTTGGTTCTCTGTTGGACACAGCAGTTTATTTTTCGTGGTTTGCTCCAAATATAAGAAATGAGTATAAATAAAAAATAAATAATAAGACATATTTGGGAATAAATTTTATTAAAAACACAGTGAATCGGGAACAAGAGGACGTAACGAGTTAAGACATAAAACTGATATGATTATTTTAGTCTGGCTATATCTAACAAATTCATATATTTTAAAAATTAACTGCAATTAGCTTGTGGCTGTGAATATAAATACAACTTCAAGTGTCCGGAATTTAAAGCCTTTAGGGGTGTGTTAGAAAAGTATAACTGAGAAAAAACTCCAAATTGGTAAAAAAAATTAGGGAACAAATATATAAAAAATAAAGAAAAAATTTTAATTTTTAGGTAACGTTCTCGTGATCAACATGAATCATTAAAAAGTCAGAAAAATTGTTAAACATGAAAGATAATCATTGTATATCTTTGATAAACAAAGCTTTGGGCAAATAATAAATTCGATTAAAAATTCCAAACTTAAACAAGCTTAAACTAGGTCAATTTCATATTAAAAAAATTTTCACAAACAAAAGATAATTATGGCTTAGAGGAGGGGGTTGTGAATATTGTTGAGTCGAAGGATGCAATTACTTATTGAAGAGTGAATAATTGTTTGGAATAAATTGGATTTGAACTCGACCTGTGATAAATATGGAATACCAAAAACTGCAACTCGACTCATTTTTACTTATTTATTTATTTATTTATTTTTTCAAAAAATAATAGAAGTCTTAAAAAATAAGGAATTTTTTTTTGATAAAAAGAGATAAATTAATTATGAAGATATATATAGCTTAAGGGATTTAATGAGATGATAAAAAATTTTAAAATAGCTGAAATAGATATTTAAAAAAATTTTATTCTTTAGGAAAGATAAGTAACTATCTTTTTACTTTCTCTTACCTATATATGTAAAATATAGTGAGTATTACGATCGCAAAAGAAATCTAGAGATTACGACGAAAATACACGTTTGGAGGTCATTTGAGTCTAAAAAAAAAAAATTGTCTATGGACAAGATTTCTCAAAAAAGAAAAACGTAAAAGGCTTAAAATTTAAGCTGTAATAGGTATAGCCACGTGGCATGCATCTCGAAGCTTTTCAATAAAATCGGCAAAGCCCAAACAATTTTTGGGGCCCACTTTACTGATTTAGTCTTTTGCCGGCGAGAGTAACCGCTCTGTTTCTTTAATTAATCTAACGAAATCTAATATAATCTCTATTAAATGTTTATTTATTATTTTGAAAATTTAAATTTAATTATAGTAAGGCTAATACAAGAAGAGAACTAAGATGCCCCCCCCACAAGACCGTGCGCTTACGTCACCCAACAACCAAGCATTCTGCCAATTAGATAAAAAAGAAAGCTGTCGCTAGAGGAAAGATTCGCGTGGATCAAGCCGGTAAATAAGTCATGACATGGAGCCAGTCTTGGCTCGAACAACTCGTGGTTGCAATTCGCTCTCCAGATATGAGCCCCTGAGTCAAATTATTAGAAAATATCCAATTCAAATTCCATAGGACATTTTTATTTTTTTATTTTTAAACTATTTTGAAAATATTGTTAATTTTTATTAAAAAAAATAAACAACATACCTCTGCGTAACTTTAATGTAACAGGATCTTTGGTAAGCCTTAACGTTCTCAGGACTGCAAGAGAAAAAAAACTTTCAAAAATATAATAACTAGTCATATATGCTTATAAAAAAAAAAATTAAAAATTCAATTCTGTTCTCCTATAATGAGTTGAGAATTCAAACTACGAATGGAATAAAATTATCTTTTGAGGAGTTAATCTATATTTACATCTGTATTATGTTACACATGATATGATTCAGAGCGATGAAAAGAATAAACCAGTGATACATTGGAGTGGGGGAAATAATCAAATCTGAGTCAATTTTCTGCTTAAATGAATGGAGAGTGAATTTTCGGGATGTGACTGTCTTCTCTCGGATTGTTTTGAGAATTTTTTTCTATGTAAATTTTTGACATTTAGGTCATCGGAATAAATTATTAAATGATAATGAATAATGAAACTCGGTGGTATTTTATGAGAAAATGAAAAATAATAGAGGTGTGTCACCTGGCTGGTTAAATATCACGCCTCATTTAACGTGGCGAAATTTTAAAAACATTTCATTTTTCTGAATTTATTAATATTTATTACCATACTAATTATATAAAAACCAGAATCAACAAACCTATTTTTTAAAAGTCTATCAAAGAATCAATATATAAATAAAATTTCGGAATCCTTATTTTTTAATCTTGGCAAAGAAGGCAACTGATATTTCCTATGCTTATAGTTCTTGATGGCATGGGAATTGCAGCACTCAGCATTGAATATATTTTTTCTAGCAGTCCTATTTATTATCTACATCTCAAAAAACAGAAGTAATACTTCACTAGTGGTAGTAGTGAGTCAGCGATCTATTACCAATTCTTCTTAAAGAAAATATTGAAAATTCCAGTATCAGTATATCATGTTTAAAAGTGACTTTTAAGAAAAATTAAATCTGAAAGATATAAACAAATGTACATGCGTGCACCACTCTGGAGCAATTGATCGAAAAATTCATTTGGGTTGCCTAACTTTCAGCAAAAAATAAAAAACGAATTTATACAACTCATAATAATTATTATTCATTTTTTGCGAACTATAAATTATGGCTTGCCAAAAGTAGTACCAAAGAAGATTTATTGAAATATTTTCTTAAAGAGTCTAAAATTTGGTCACAAATAGTGAGGATAATTTGGTTGCCTAGGCCAGGTTAAAAATAAACTTCTTCATGGTATCTCCCTATAGTGAAATAGTGAAACTAGTAATATTTAATAGAGATCCTAAAAAAGATCCTCTTGAAAAAATGTTTTTAATTAAATAGTAAAATTAAATAAAATTGCTGCATTAATGTAATATGTTTACATCAGGCCTTTCAACGATAATTCAATAGATATAATAGAATGGGTTAAAAACGTTGTCGGTTCCGATGCAGCTTTTTAGTCCAGAGAAGGGAAGGGAAGGGAAGCTGCATCTGACGGAAGTCCTCTCAGAGCGGCCTTCCTTCCTACCTCCCCATTTATATGGCCAATATATTTTCCCAATATTCAAGAATAAAATGTAATCATCTGCTGCTAGTGAGGGGAGGAAACACACCGGAGAGAAGAGGCTTTATCAATGCAAAAAATTTGCAAATAAATAATTGATCAGAATTGAATCAATTCGCTCGGCTTGGTTCTTTTAAAGGTGACCTGTCTATTTACACACAAGCGGTTTTCTTTAAATTAGGAGAACAAATTGAGCAAATAAAAAAAATAATTGGCTCTAGATTTATATATTAATAGAGACAAAATTAAATGGTACGTTTTTTGGACTGGTTATTTAAAAAAAATAATTAATTCACACCCTTTACGAATGATACAAAATATTATATTGAATAATAGGGGTTTGTTTTGAAAGAGGTAGTAGTTTTCAGTATATCCTTGCTAGAGAAATTTCAATTTCTCTCTTATATATTATTATATATACGTTTTCACTGGGTCGGGGTATCTTGTTCTAACGGCAGTATATCCGCCGCGATCGTCTCTGGTTCAAGTCCGGGAGGCGCCAAACATGCCCAGACAAAACAATTATCTCGTACTTTCTAAACAAAATATTATATACCTAAATTAGTTTGTGATGAACTTAACTTAACTAGTGAGATGAGTCTTAAATCGGGCTGAAAATTCGAACGTCCCGGGTTCAAATCCCGGGGCGACGGTCATTTTTTCAAGCATTCAGGTTATAATATAATAGTTTTTTTATATTTATTCAATGGATATATACATCAGTCATCATAGAATAATTAATATGTTATATTTTTAATTTTCTGCAATATCAATTATTTTCTGACTTCAAATTTGGTGGGGGCTTGTTAAAGTGTTTTTCATAAAAATTTTTATAGAGTATTTATTGATTGTTAATAAATTTCGCCAAATGATTTCATTAAAGAGATTACAAAATAGAGGTTTCGATTATTTTTATAATTTTGAGTCATTAATCTTTCTTTAAAAACAATTCTCAAGTTTAGTGAAAGATTGACGAAAGACGGAAAAATACTCAATCTATAAACGTATAAAAAATAGGAAACGTCACAAGAATAAGAGTCACCCATCTGTGAAGTCCATTATCTTATCAATATCAATTCGGGTATAAAAAATTGAGGATATGACGCGATGACGTCAGCGTAGACTAGGAATTGTAAATAAGTCTAAATGCGAAAAACAATGTTATGGAAGGAAATTATTATTACTTTCTTTTAGTCAATGATTCGTGGGAAGAGAATTAGCATGAGGAGGTTTAAAAACAATAGTTAAAATCATTTCATTTGCATCAGAGGGATAAAATTCTCAATTTCATGTCAATGATTATTTGATGAAACTCTCTATCGAAATCCTATTGAATTAAAAAATAATTGTGAGCAGATTGTGAACCATCTACTAAGGCGGTATTTTAGAAAAATGGTTGACGATTACATCATCCATTTGGGATTTGATTTCGAGAGAAATATCCAATTCAAAATACAAATATGGCGATTGTAAAAAATAAAAGTAAAAAAAAATTAATATAATGAAAAATATTATATAAGTAGAAAAATTTATTGAGAAGAAAATAAATAGTCTGTTGGAATTGCAATTCCATCGTACAAAGTGACTTAAGAGAAAAAATAGATTTTTTCTGAAATTTGTATTATAAATTAGAAAAAAGTTTAATAATTAGAAAAAAATGCAGAGAATCTGGTGAAGGCATAGAATAGGAAGTTTTTTATCCATACAAAAAGTTAATAGCAAAAAGAGAATAAGAACCATTTGTAAAATTAATTTTTAAATAAATAAGTTATGCCTATTTCAAGAATTCAAATATTTTGTTTTATATGAAAATCTTCTTTTGATTGAATTTAGCCCCCTTTAAGGAAAGTTTAACCTTCATCTCAAAGGATGGTACGTTCAGAGACAAAAACTTGAATGGACTCAAAAATTCATATCGATTGTCATTGCTTTCAATTTTGATTGAATGCTAAGTGTAAAGATTGGGAATAAGCTCGAAAACTGTTGGCTTTAATATCCGAGGCTGAAATTGAAATGGCTGCTTGAAATTAAGTGGTTTTGTTAATTTAGGTTGATTTGAAAAGGCGGTTCAAGTCTGTAACTCTCTGGAAAATCAATTTGGCTCCCAAATATTATCTCAAGGTTAATATTATTTAGTTGCCCCGTTCCTTGTGCTAAGGTAGAGATCTCGCCACACGTACCAAAGATCAGAAGTTCGTTTCCTGCCCAAAGCGACAAAAATTTATTTATATTGGATACTAAATGATTTAAATAAATATATAGGAGTCTCAGATGCGAAAAAGACTAAAAAAAATATTTCTTAATAGTGCAAATTGAAGTAAATAAAGACTCATTGATTTTTTAAAATTATTATTATATCAGCATTAGGCTTAATTATACTAACGTATTTATAATGTGATATGCTGTTTTCATTTAACAAAATGGATCATTTTCTCCTCCAATTTGCGTTGGTAATTTTTTAAATTCATAAATGGTTTTTACGTTGTATTAAAGAAAATTTTGATGGATAAGAGTGAAGATGCAAATATTTTAAAATTTAATTAGTCGGCTCCAATCAAAAATACAAATAGGCGATTGCAAAAAACAAAAGTGAAACGAAAAGTTAATATAATGAAAAATGAGAAGAAAATAGTCTGGTCGAATGGCAATTCCATCGAACAAAGAAAAGTACCTTTATAAAAAGGATAAAGATTTTTCCAATATAAATTTTCTTTTATAAATTAGAAAAAAAGTTGAATAATTAAAAAAAAAATTAATTCCCAGATTGATTACATCGTGTAAAGTCAATAACTCAGGAATTCAGCTAGTACTAGTAATGGGGATAGTAAAGTAAACTTATTCTTTAGGAACAAAAAAAAGGGGGGGGAATGATTTATTTTCTTTTAAAATTTTTCATGTAAAATACTTTTAAGAATTTTTTTAATTAAGTGACAATATAAAAAAGTTACTTAATATTATTAATTTATGTGTGTGTATGACGTGATTGAAAAGCTTTTTAAGTTCTCTAAGACTTAGTGTAAATTTCAATAAAAATTTTAATACCCTAAAAGAGGGTTTAGTGGTTTCTTGAAAGGATTTTCATTCGGGTCTTTTTTAATGTTTTCAATACGATTTGAGTGTTAGGATTTTATTATTTTTAATTGAGTGAATGGATATCAAAAGGTGTGCACAAAAAATACTTTTTTTTTTTGATAAACCGCGAAACTAATCTGGTTAAAAGGTAATAAATTTATAAATTCTATTATATTTATGTACACCCGGTGTAAAGCACAAGAGGGAGACAAATGTCTATAGAGAGCAAAATTATATAAATAATAGTTTTTAATGGAAAAAATTAAACAATATGTCCCTTCAATTTCTATTTAATTAAATCTAAGGATCTGGTTTTCTTTTTAATAAAAAGTTTAATAACGAAAAGAAAACATGTAATTTTTACGAGTCTAGTCTTAGAGCTTAACTGATTCAGGTTTGAATTCAGCTCATTAAGAGCTCTAAAATGATCGTTTAACGCCCTTAAAATTTTGAGTTGATGGTTACGTAACGAACCTCTTGTTTCCCGATCGGTTAGAAAAAGTAGATTAAACATCTAAGGATTATGCCTGTTTATATGGTCCTGTCATTTGAGCAATTAAGCAATGTTAAATGAGTTTCATTTTCAATTTTATGGATTTATAAAATTGTAATAAATAATTTAAGTATCTTAAAACATATCTCTTTAAGCTCCGGGAAAAAAATTTTATGATTTGACTCCCTTGAAGAAAAAAAACAAACAATACTTGTATTTTTTTACATATGTATAATTTTTACGAAGACGTATAAATAGTAAATTCTAAAAACTTCTTAAACAAACGATTCCCAACTTTTAGTACGCGTACTGGTACTTAAGCGCCAAGTTACCGGTACTTCTATGACAAGTGAATAATAAAAAATATATTCTGTATAAAATATTGTTTTTCAAAACATTTTTAGCTACCAGTAAGCATGCATAATAATATTTACTGGTACTTGATGGAAAAAGGTTCGGGACCACTGTCCTAATCTATTATTAGACTCCTTTTAGGCGAATAATGATAATTAGTCCTATTC
>JAAAKE020138804.1:0-13650 GCA_010014785.2 Anisolabis maritima
TTCTTGTTCTCTTATTAAATTTAAAAGTGAAGCTCATTTATCTGGTCTAAATTTTATTGAATATTTGCCTTTTATATAAATAGAGAATACATTATTTTAATAAATTAGTATATAAATTCCCTTTAATATTGTTCGCCTTCTTTAATCTCAATTTTTTCTTAGAAAAACGCCATTATGTCTTTCTCAGCAGCTATTTATATAAAATAAAAATTTTAATAAATATGAACAGTGATCATTAAAGGAACACATATACAGGTCCCGATTTAAGCCAATATATGAATTTTCATTAAAATAAATTAGGATGTACCTGGGCCCCGATGCTTTTGCCTATAAATTACTAGCTGCGGAGCCCTACTTTGGGAGAGCCACTTATTTAGGGGGGAGGTCCTTCCGTGATATTGAAATAACTTTTCTGTCTAACTTGGTTGCTAAGGCTGAGACACCTGGATCACGTTGACATTTATGTTGAAATTAATAGATTGAAACAAAATTTAATTTTGGCTTATATATATTTTAGAACAAAATTTCGTTGCAATTTCATTTATCTTCTGAATAGAAGAGGCTTAATTCCCCGTGAAGGACATAGAGAGAGATAGGAGTCTTTTTGATTGATGACTTTTCAGAGAAAGAAAAAACATTAAAAATATTTTTCTTTTCCCATTGGGCCTAGTATTATAATATTTTACATTTATATAAATTTTTTATAAACTTTTTTTTTTTTTTTTTTTTAATTATAAAATGGAGTTATGTCCACCTTTTCAATTAAATATAAGCCAAATTAGGCCTACATTAATGTTTTAAATGACACCTCGCAAGGTTTTGGCTTTAAATTGTGAAAACTCCTTCTCGTGCAAAAAGATTTCTAATGAGCCTATCATTTTTTCCAAAATCATTCGACTATTAAAAAAAAATTTTTTTCTTTCTCAGAGTTTTTATTTGTTTTTTAAAGAGACATTGCTGGTATTAATGTTTTTTTTTTTTTTAATTAATAATACTTAAACTTAAACACTTTCTCTCAGTGCCGGGCGGTAAAATTTGAAAGGGCCCCAATTTTGTTAAACTAATTTAATTTGATAATATACATTGTGATTTTCATTTTAATGGTTATTAATTACTTATTAAGGGCCTCAATGAAAAAAAGTTAATGACAATGATGATTCTTTTTATTATGATGTATAGTAATCATACATGTATATATATATATGGCGGATATGGTATACCAAGAATCTTGAGGGCCCTTACGGGCTCGTGTGCATCTGGTGGCCTGATGCTAATCCGCCTTTGTCCTATATTAATATTATTTTTTGTATCATTAATTACTAAAATAACCCAAGTTTAATGCAAAAAATAATTAATATAAAGATCATTTGGCATTTTTTGTTGGAAATATCTAGAGAGCCAGAGGCCAGCAGGCCTCAGAGGGTAGTGGCGTATATGACAAATATTGAATAATAGGGCTTTGTTTAAAAAAAAAATAGTGGTTCAAGTCCGGGAGGCACCGAACATGCTAGTCAAA
This sequence comes from Anisolabis maritima, assembly GCA_010014785.2. Taxonomy (NCBI): domain Eukaryota; kingdom Metazoa; phylum Arthropoda; class Insecta; order Dermaptera; family Anisolabididae; genus Anisolabis; species Anisolabis maritima. The sequence goes on from JAAAKE020138804.1 coordinate 1,517, forward strand.
ACAATAATCTCTACTCTCTTATCTTAAACGATATATTGACATATAGTCCCTTGAGGCGTTTTGAAAACCACAATCTTTTTCTAAAAAAAAAACCTATTATTGAATATTTGTTACAGAACGCCACTACCCCTCTGGGGCCTGCTCGCCTCTGGCTTGCATCTGCTATAGCGAGAGCTTCCAATCGGGCTCGGTAGATGGCAATGCAAAAAGTAAGGTGTATCCTTGCTAGAGAAATTTTTTTAGCTAGTATATATTAGCTTCCACAATATATTATTACATATTATATATAATATATATATATTTATATGAATCTGAATGAAAAAAAGTAAAAATTTTTGAAATTGCTGGAAATGAATAGAGGGAATGGACAGCTTTAATTGAATATCAAATTCCTCAATATGATAAATGATCGGTTATTGAGATGTTTGTTATTAATATGTCCCTTATTTTTTTCAGTGATAATTTATAGTTAATAAATGTTTGTTTATAATTTAAAAAGTTCCCCCTCCTCCATTTTTTTTTTAAATAACTAATTTAATTTCTCACGATATCTTTTGAATATTAACATCTTTATTTGAATTTCTATTATAAAAAAAATCTGTGTTTGCATTACTGAGTGAAGTGAGACAAAGTTGGATGGTTTGGAAAAGTTTCTCTTTGACCTTTCTATTGATTGGATCATTTTTTTAAAGTATAAATTTTATACGAATTACTTACTCTTTTATGGTCTAAATGAAGGGTCGGCTAACTTTTATAAGATTGACTTTTCAAAATAAACTAAAAATAAAAATGAAGAAAAAAAAAGTCTGAGTTCTCGATGTCCATTGTAATTACTAAAATATATTTGATTAGTTGTAGTCTGAAAAGCTAGGAAAATGCCTAGAGAGAAAAATAACAATGTTCAGTCTACACTAACTTTATTTATTGCAGATATTTAGGGTATAATCCTCATTGCACAAAATTCAAATTTCATGTGAAATCACGTCATTTATTTAAAAAACTTAAAAGAGGAGTTTATTAAAAAATTCAGATATATTTAATTGGGCAGATTTTAATTTGTAAATAAAGGCGAAAATATAAAAAATTTCTATTCCTTTATTACTCAAAACAAATCTTCCAATCAAAATTCACAAGGATATTTCGGCTGCATTCCACGGTGAGGAGGCCTCCATCCTAGGCGTGTAATTTGAGCGTTTATGAGTTATTCCTCCCTATCTTTATTGCATTTTATAAGTTGCCTCTTCGGCGGTATTTTTTATCTCTATATTGTTTGATTGGATGTTTTTTGCTAGTCAAATTACACAGTTGGTTATGATTTATGATTATGATTATGATTTCCAGATACAAAAAATTGGACTGTTGATGGCTATGGGATACAGTCGAAATATTGTGAATTTTTGTTTAGATTTGGAAGATTTATTAGGCCCAATAAAGGATTACAAAATTTTTATATTTTAGTATTTATTTTTAAAATAAAAGAGGAGGCATCTTTTAGAACTGCCTTTTGGGCTTTTGACTGAGAGTTTCAAATTTTATAAAAACTTGAAAAAACGTCTATAATGGCGTACCGATAGATACCTCCTCTTTGATGTTTTTTAAATAAAAGACACGAGTACGCATAAAATTTGATTTTTGTGCACTGAGGATGAGCAGTGCTATGATATATCTGCAATAAGCAACTGTGGATTGAACTAGTGTTGGTTTTTCTCTCTCCAACTTCACCTATATTTGATTAGATCCTCGTTGAAAATTTTTTTCCCTGAACTTATTATTTCATCCGCCCATCCATGGAATTAAAATTGCAATCAAAAAAGCCATAACCAGCCCGGCCCGTCTTTGGGCCTGAAGTTTCATTAAGAACACCACCAGCATATAAATGTCTTCCATAATATAGAGGAATTGATAGTTTTCATGCACTAATAAATAAATTATATTTACTGCTGATAAAATGTAAATAGGAAAAAATTGTGTTCACGAATTCTGGGGCTGGCATTCATAGGGACTCTACCCGATTCGAAAAAATTGCAAAAAAAAAGGTCAGATAAAATTTTGACAGGAGAAAGACAATTTATTATATTTTTTAAGTTATTTTAGGTAGTTTGATGGTAGATTAAAAAGGACAAACATCTTAAATTTAAAATCAATTTATTATATATCCACACTTTGCCCTAAGTGGGTAAAAAGGTAGTATCTTTCAATTTGCACAAGAATTGGTGTACATTTTTTTTTTTTTTTTTTTGTTGCTGATTAAAAGAAAAAAAAAGATGGTGAATTCAATATCATGGACCAATATTTTGAAAAATATTTGTACTTAATTTTCCAGCCTTTGAAATTTTTCTTCTATCAATTTCTCCTAAAAATTATATTGAATATATAAATGATAGCCTAACCAGCCAGTTTAACAATTGTTATTATTATTATCAAGTCAAGCATGAAGGTAAAGAAAGAGAGGGAGAGAGGTCATAAGAAGGTTTTATTTAAGTTTATTTTACCTTTACTATCCTCTCCGTGCGAGGATCAATTGGTGAATGGAAATTCAAAGCCTCAGTCTGTCTGGTTAATTTAATTTCCAAACTATTAAGTGCTTCCTCAACCATCAGGCCTCTATTCCATTGTTTGTTCTCCTGTCCATACTTATGGGCACCGCCTTAGAGCTATATAATCGAATTTATATGCAAATCAACACCATTACTCTCTGCAAATTTGATTAATAAGGTAGAGATCCTTGTTTGGTTAATAAATGAAATTTATTACTAATCATCCAAATTAGTTAGGTTGCTAACCATCTCTAGATGGAATGCTATTTGTAATTTTTAAAACTCATCCAATTCGTACGAAAAACAAAAATGTTAATTACACTATATATATTAAAAATGATGATAGTGGTATTTTTGTAAAAATTTGTAAAATATTTTGTATTATTTAGTTTCTCAAACCAAGGATTAATTCAGAATTCTTAATTAACGTTTCATCATGATATTTTAATTTTCTGGATGAAATTCTTTTATTATAATTTTCACCATCTTACGTTCGTAATAGTTTTTAGTTTAAATTTTAAAATTTTTAAAAATTAATTCCACTCTTGTATTTTCTTGAGATTTAAAGAAACCTTAAGGAGGAGAGGCAGAGAGGGGGAGGAAGGGGTGAACTTTTGTTCTCGGAGGAAAAAACTGGTCACTATTTACCTCTTGAATTTCTCTATAAGTTTTTATTCTAAAGAAAAAATATCGACACAAAAAATCTGGTGTGACAGCACGTCATATTATTTAAATTAATAATTTATTTAAATAGGAAAGAGAAAGTAGTGTGATGTGCTGTTAGTTACACCAGACATTTTCGATTTCACTGCAAATATTTGTTCTGTTATGTTAAAAACTGATGTTTTAGTTCTGTGTATTGTGAAATTCAAAACGAAATAGCTATAACAAAAATTGAAATTTTGCATGTGAATATTTTTTTTTCTTTTCATTTATTTAGATTTGAAGAAAAGTATATCGGGTTTTTTGGTATGAATATTTCAGACTTTTGGTTTTATTTTAAATAGAAACATCAGATTATATAGCCTATATATAAAATCAAAATTTGCGCTTGTGAGAAGATAAGACAGGATTGGGGGGGGGGGGGGGGGTTAGTGAATTTGTCTGTCGACGTATAATCAGACTCAAGTCTGCTCGCGTCGCTTTGCTGACGACCACAGAATCAGCAAACAAAGCCCCGGTGTGCCCTTCGTTGCACCCGAAACCCCAAGGGCCATCATCTACTTTGCCCTTAACCCTTGATTTAGAGAAGTTGGCTTCCAACTCGGAACCTCTCCTCTCCTTACTTTTAATAATTAACTCACTTGGAAGTTTTCACGGATTTCTGATAGATTACGTTTTGCACATGACTTGTTTTAAAAATAAACCTCTCGACTTACAACTGGAAACTTCCTTTATGCCTTAGCGTCAAGTTTTGTTAAATCTATAAAGGAACATGGAATTAAGTTTTTTTTTTTTTTTTTTTTTTTTTTTAGGATTATCCCGGAGTAGATGTTCATAATTTCACGACTTCTTGGTCGGATGGCCTTGCCTTCAATGCTCTCCTGCATCATTTTCGAGGACATCTTTTCGATTTTGGACATGTCGCTCGGAAACATCCCAATGCACGATTAGAGCACGCCTTTCGTCTTGCACATGAACATCTGGGCATCGAACGACTCCTCGACCCCGAAGGTAATTTTTACAACACTTTTCTTATAAATTTACAAATTGGTATTTGTTATAAAAAAATTTTTACAAAAAAAATAAATTCCAAACATTAAATGTTTTATATCACCAACTTTACAATATTTTTTCCAAAATAAACAGCAACTGCTAGTAGCCGATTGAAAATAAGATTATACTTAAACCTTCTTCAAAGTTCATTACACAATTTTTAATTAAATTAAGTTATCCTAAAAATAATCTTGCATTTCCCTAATACATCTCAAATCTGTTTAAGCAGTGGCTTAGCTAGAATTCCTAGGCAGCCCTTTAGTTGATAAACCTTCCCTCACGAAAAAACGTATAATATTAATTCATTATGTTGTTTAAAAATACTGAGGCATAAGGCGAAATGCAAAAATAAATTTATTCCTGATGGTTTTCGCAAAAAATTCAGCCCTCTAGTAGTAGCTACGCCAGCTCCCTCTCTATCAATCATTTCTCAATTTCTCAATAATCCATTTAATTTCAATACCCAATAACCAAAAATTATCAGCTATCGAAATGAGAAATTCCACAGCGACACTTTATAATTTCTCCAAAGCAAAGCATATTTATGAATGTATTATTACAATATTTTATAATTGTATTATGTCCAAAACAATATGAAAAGTTATTCTGTTTTATAAACTAGTGGCGAATTAATTATTCTCTTTTTCAATAGTTTTTATCACGCAATTTTGCATGGCAATTTATACCACTGGTCTGACATCTCTTTGAGAAAAATTGGATTCTTTCACTCAAGGACAAAAAAATATTAATTTTATTTTATTGGAACGTAATCCTTTGAACAAAGGATTATCTACCCTAATTTAGGAAAAAAAAGACTTTGAATTAAAAGGCACAAATATTTTAACACAAATTAATATGACAATTCAGACTTTTTCATTTGAAATAATATCAAATTTACATGCCCCAGAAATCTTTTCCCACTCTTCTTTTCTAATAAAATTTTGTTACACCCATGTTTACACGTTTTTTTTTATTAATATTTGTATTTAACAAAGTAACGTGCCATGATCCCATTATTACCTTGCCTTTCAAAAATTTAAAAAGATCTTCCACTTTACATAATTTTTGAATAACCTCACTCAGAATATTGCAAATAAATGAATTATTTCTAAGGATTTTAATCAGCATTTAATTTTCAGATGTGAACACATCAGTTCCTGACAAGAAATGCATAATGATGTATGTGATGTGTTTATTCCAATCGTTACCCCACGAGCAAACGCCTCTAACGGAAATTGACCTCAGTTCAGAGACAAGTCAAGTCACGGAGAATGTTCAATCGGACATGCCTCCACTCCTTCCTTCCGCAGAGGTATATAAAATACATTATATAATAACTATATATACTCTATATGCATATTTTTAAAAAAATGCTTTGTACATTTTTGGAATTTTTGTTTTTATCTTCTCACTCTGTTAACCTCAGGGACTCAGAGAGAGAGAATTCAAGAATTAAAAATCCACTCACGATTCCTAAAGATTTAAAAGATTTTATCTGAATATGTATATAAATCCAAGTGATTAAAACATAGCTTAAGGGAAAACCATTTATAAATGGTGAATTTAGTAGGTGAATATTTTAATAATTCCCTTAAAATTGTTTTTTATTTCATTTTTTTATTAACTTTAAAATAAATTATTTTTCATTTTTAGAACGGCTTTTCGATTTAATTTAATTTTACTTTAATACTTTCCCCTTAGATTTATGTATAAAAGTAGTGGAAAGTAAAAGGGCTTATATATAATAGTTTGTGGAAAAAGAACCATTATTTTTTTGCTAGATGGCTCTAGTGATATATATATATCTTGTGATGGATTGATCGCATAGGTTCATACTTATAATCGTTGGAAAAGTGACATTCCGTACTAAAAAAAAAATACTTTAACAGTTTTATGATTGATCGATTCAGAGTTTTAGCGCGTAAAAGATGGACGTCAACAAATAGAAAATTCGGTATATTTTACGATTTTGCTTCGATAAAGGCGAAAATGCAAGCCAGGCGGCTGAAATTGTGAATGGTGTTTATGGTCCCGATGGACGATGATCACAGCCAATCACGCGAAATTTTGGTTTCGTCGATTCCGTTCTGGCAATTTTGATGTTAAAGATCCACCTCGCACTGGTAGGCCGGTATGTTAACAGTCGTAGTATCACCCAAGAGTTCAAGATCGACCACAAAACAGTTTTAAACCATTTGTATAAAGCTGGATTCAAAAAGAAACTCGATGTTCGGGTGCCACACGAATTGACCCAAAAAAACATGAATGACGGAATATCCATCTGCGAAGCCTTGGCCAAACGGAACCAAATCGAACCATTTCTGAAACGGATGGTGATTGGGGATGAGAAATGGGTTGCCAATAAGAGAGGAGTTCTGTTCCATCAGGACAAGGCCAGGTCACATACGTCTATAGTGACTCGCCAAAAACTCCAGGTGCTTAGTTGGGAAGTTTTGATGTATCCACCTTATAGTCCGGACCAGGCACCAAACGATTACCATCTTTTTTTTGTCATTGCAAAACTTCCCTCGTGATAAGAAATTGTCCTCAAAAGAAGATTGTGAAAATCGCTTAGTCGAGTTTTTTACCAATAAGAACCAGGCCTTCTATGAAAGAGGCATCATTAAATTACTTTTAAAATGGCGACAAATTGTAAAACAAAACGGTGCATATTTGACCCAAATCGAACATCTCTAACTATGTTAAATAAAGCCTTGAAATAAACGAAAAAATATTGGATTTCTTTTTCTCTAACGTATTATATAAGGTATATTAATTGAACCCAGTAAAACGATTAAGAACTAATGTTCTAAAACAAAATTACTTGAAATTTTTATTTATCTTAGGTTCTCTCTCTCTCTTTTTTCTTTAATATAAATATTTAGAAATTGAAGATGTGTTTTTCTTTGCAGCCCCCAGCATCCCGGCCCCTTAGTTTGGCAACGAATGTTTCCGTTGAATTGGGCGGTTATCAAGTGGCCCTCGAGGAGGTTCTTACATGGCTCTTAGCTGCAGAAGATAAACTTAATAGAACACCGCCCGACACACCTGACACCCTCGAGGAGGTCAAAGAACTATTCCACTCTTATGAGGTAAATTAATTTTGTCTCGTGACATTTCACATTATTGGGATAAACCGTTTAAAATAAATTTTAGGTACTTGGTTATCCTAAAATAATAATTATATTATAATTAAATAATAGCGCTATGGATGTTATTTTTATTTAAAATTTATTATATTAAATCACTAAAATATTTCTTTTTTAAATTAATTAAATTTAATTAAAATATATTGTTTTTATGTTACGCCTTTCAAATAGCGTTATTTAATATTATTTGAATGAATTGAAACTTAATATATATTAGTATATTAGTTATGGCTAATATTTTTAAAATTTGATTTTTAAAAAAGTACTTTCTTAAATAAGTTTAGGAATCAATTTATATTAAACTTCTAAGCTGGGTTGGAACCGGTCTACCTTCTCCAAATTATATCTATGGTAATTTAATTACCAATGTCAAATAAGCTATGTTTATTTATAATATATTTAATAATTAAGTAGTACTTAACTATTTATACTAACATAATTATATTTTTTAAATAAATAATTATACAATAATAGGTAAGTAAGCATAGAAACTGAGGGTAGTGTTTTTCCTTCAAAAGGGCGTAAAATATAATATATTTGTAATTTTTTTCAGAGTTTTGTTTTGGAGTTGGCCGGGCACCAGGCCGGCGTTGGCGCTGTTTTAACAGAAGGAGCAAGAATGCTAGCCGATGGTGGTCTTTCACATGACGAAGAAGATGAAGTTCGGATGCAAATGCAATTGCTTAATAAACGTTGGGATGCTCTCCGGTTACGAGCAATGGACCGTCAATCCAAGTAAACAACTAATCCAATGATTATTCTCATGAATACTTAATCACTTTTTAAATACAATTATTAATACGGAAAAAAGAAAGAAATATCTCAATAAATTGTTTGTAAAGTATATTTATTAAATTATATTTTTATCTTAAAACTCAATTTGAAGTAATTTGGGTTGCCATCAAGATCTTCAACTTTTTATTTCTGAATATAAGTCCTCAAAGACAAAGAAGCATCTAATATAATTTATATTCTTTGTTGTTATAGACAGCAATATAGTTTCAAATAGAACTGTGAAATATAATGGAAATTTATAACGTGCCTTGTCTTTCCTTCTCGATTCCCCTTTTGATTATCAGCTCAACCATTCGACCGAATAAAAAGATTACATTTTTTTCCTAAGCCGGGAGGTGATAAGCCGTTCTCTTAAACCCGGGAGATTGGGAATTTCATTGCCTGGAATGCCTGAGTGGCATGGAACCCAGATCAATGATCTTTTTTTTTAACACTTTTAGGAAAAAATCTAATTTTAGTATAAAAATGAAATTTTATTTTTAATTCACATCCTGACATTCTTCAAATACAATTCTTTCTCTTAATCTTTGTAATTATATTCAAATAAATTACTGTTACACCGAAATAATAATTGATAACTCTGGTTTGAGAAGCTGAGATAATTATTTATGGAAATTTCATAATTTGCATTATCTTTTTTTGAAACCTTTCCAAAATTAATATAAAATATTACATATATCCTCTTTCTTAATAAAAAAATATATTCGAATGTATTCATTTGCTGATTTTGTTTTTTTTGTTTTGCAGACTACACGAGGCTTTAATGGCGCAGCAACAACGCCGCTTAGACGAATTAAGAGCCTGGTTGACAGCCACCGAGGATCGGATCAGCCATCTTGACGATTCCGCCAGTGCCGATAATTCCCTTGCTGGCCTTCGAAATCGCCGCGAGGCACTCGCAGCTCTTAGGAAAGATTTGGAGAGCCAGGAACGAGTAGTTGACTCTCTCAGCACTATGGTGGTGGTTGTTGATGACTCCAAACCTGACAACGGTAATTATTAATCGATAAAAAATAATATACTTTTTCATGGTTTTTTATCATAAAAAATAAATAAAATTAAGAATTAAAGAATCATTTGAAAATTAATTAATTAAAGAATTAAAACCTGTTAGGTTAAGCACCTTTATGCATTTGTGAACTGACGGCTTCAAAAGGTTGGTTATTTCTCTCGAATTTCTTCAGAATATAAAAAGATATCATTTGCTTTTTTTTTTTTTTTGTACTTTTTTCCAAAGCACTGTATGTTCTCACTCGCTTACCCATATCCAAAGGTCCAGTGTATAGTATTAAGTTTTTTGTTTTGATTCTATTTTTTTTTCATACCAAGATAATTAAAAAAAATTATCTAAAAATAATAAATATTCATTCAGCCCGTTTCGGGACATTTGTAGCCTCCTAAGAATAATATATAAAATTTTACATATTAATAAAATATATATATAAATGATAAACTTTTATGAAAAATTAATGAATATTACCTTGAAGAGTCCTGAAATCGGTCGAATAAAATTATTTTTTAAATAAAATTTTTTTTTGTTTTCGTTATCTTGTTTATAAAAATTAGAATTAAAAAAAAATGGATTCTTCTACATCAACAATTGAACATATCATTATCTAGTGTTAACTAATTTTGTCTTATTAGTAAAGTTAAGTTTTAATTACTTTTTTACTACTTTAATTAATTTAATTTTAATTTTTTTTATCTTGACATAATGGTAACATTATTCCAGTAATTTTAAAAAATAACTCTTTATTAGAAAGAAACTTTACACCTGTACGTGTAGTACTACTCAAAGGATACATTTTGGAAATTGATAAACTCAATATTATGATAAAATTGGTTAAGTAAAATAATAGTATAAAAATTACAGTATTTTTATTATGCACTATGAAGGAGAAACCTTTGTAAAAATATTAAAGTAAAGAAATATAGCGATTTAATGCATTATTATAATGACTTTTTATAAAACAATTATAAAATGACACCAATGAACCTACCAAAAAAAAAAAAGAGCAAGTTTTTTCGCTTTGCTCTAATTACAACAATATTATCTAAAAATGTTTTATTTTAAATTTCACACTCATGATGAATTTATTTTTCAGCATATGCTCAAATCGAAGACCAACTCTCAGCCTTGGGAGAGCGCTGGGCTCATATATGCCGATGGTCGGAACAACAAGCAGCATCTCTAGAAGCCCGTCTCTCCAGGTGGACGCAGCTTGACAAAGAAAGTGCCGAAGTGCGCACCTGGCTAGATGATAGAGAGAAAGCTCTCAAGAGATGGGAAGCTGAACCGGCGGCTTTGGAAATCGGGCGAGTTCAGCAGAGGATTGCCAAATTACAAGTAAATGAATTATCTCTTTCTTAATGTCCTGACCACACCGAGCTAGCCAATTAATTCCATATCTTGAATAGTTTTTGAGATCTATTAATTTTAATCAGAAATTAATATCTGATGAAAACTATTTAAATTATTTTAACCCTTGAAAGGATTCTATTGTTTACGAGTAGGGTGTTAAAGTCAAATGTCGATCCCCATATTGGTTGAATAATCGGCTGGTAAGTAAAAAAAATTTAGACTAACTTAATCATGAGATCTTATCAATACTTGGAATTTATTGGTGGTATGCCCGAGAGTCCGGTGGCCAGTGTAAAGGCAGCAAACTGATGCCCCGAATAAAATTAATATCCTCAGTTCGACTCTCGGAGGTCAGTTTGTGAATGGATCCACCAAAAATGTTAAATAATCCTAAATCTATTTCCTTTTCAAATTTATGCCAAAACAAATGAGGATGTCCACTTTCTCCTCTCTCAGCTCAATATGGACAATTTCTATAATAATATAAATTAATATAAATTCATATACATATTTCAGTATAAAAAAGCGCTAAAGTTTTCATGATTTTCTTTTTAGATTCTTCGAAACGAAATGTTGATTTATCAACAACGACTGACTGAATTACAAAAATCAGCTCAGAAAATGTTCTCAGATGACGATAAAGGTGGTCAAGAATTTGCAGAAAATTTAGAAGCATTAGAAGATCGATGTGAAGCCTTAGTTCAAATTATGGACGTCCAAGCACAAAGGGTATGTTGTATAAACATGATTTCTAAAAATAATCTCCTTCAGAAAGAAATTGATGTACTATCCATCAAAGAAACTAAAAATACCTTTATTCTATAAATAAAGCTTTTTGTTTTCCTTTTGCAGATTGCATCTTCTGGCTATGACATTGATTGGTCTCCATCAGCATCAATATCTTCCAGTGCCAAATGGGACTCTGACACGTCTGATCAAGAGGACAAAAGCAAACAAGTAAAAAAATGAATTTTAATTTTAAAATATTACACATACAACGCATTTTATCATTTATTTATTAAATTTCTAAATTGTTTATATTTTTATAAATTGAAATAAATCTTATAAATGCATTAATATATATAATAATTGTCGTTTTTAGCCGTCATCACCAAGAGGTTCTCTAACAAAACGTCCCCGTCTAACCGGAGCATCAGCTGTTCGACTTGAATGGGACTCTCGAAAAACTGGAATCGCTGCCTGGCTGGATCATGCGGAGGCTACTATGGCAGCTTACGACAAAGAGTGTTCGAGTTCTCAAGAACTCGCTACCTGGCAGACTGAAATCCTCTCTGAATTGCAATCACGCCAGCAGGAATTGGAAGAAGCTGTAACTGAATTAGGAAACAATCCTGGTTTGTATTTTGTCTCAAGCTGCCTTAATTCAAAAAGGGCCATATCTAGTGTTGATCGGTTGCTGCCAGTGTCTTGCGAAAAACATATTCTCAGGAGAAGAGGATCCTCTATTTTCTAACCCGAGCCCATCTCTACCCCCCTGTATTTCATATTCCTTCTCTGCATGTGTTTTCTCTCTACAAGTCAAACCAAGAACCGACCTTCCCTAGCTGCTAATAT
>JAAAKE020138815.1:0-13648 GCA_010014785.2 Anisolabis maritima
TCTCCTAATAAATAAAACTGAGAAAAAGGCCGTAATAATTGACATAGCAGTTCCTCTTACATCAAATATAAAAAAAACCGAGATCGAAAAAAAGACAAAATATGAGGAACTTGCTATTGAAATTAAAAAAATTTGGAAACTGGATACAGTCAAAATTTACCCAATTGTCATCTCTGCGGAAGGAGTTTCTAAGCATATCAAGAAAATATTTGAGGAACTTGCCCTACCAAACAACTTAATACGTATAGGCCAAAAAGCAATAATACTCCAAACATGCCACATCGTACGCAAACCAAAAACATCTAAGATACCCATTGGTAGGTTCGCCGACCTTCTCTACAAACCCCAAATCAACCATTCTTTCCAATTCTTTTTTAATTGCATCATTTAATGCAAAAGGGATTCTTCTAACAGTGATTATAACAGTTTTTACATTTCTATTTATCACATTTTTTTTACAGGTTCATCTACCAGTCTTCCCATCAAAAAAATGGTTATATTCTGACACAGTTAATAGATCTATTCTTGATATTAAATTTAATTCTAAGCAACTTTTTTGTCTTAAAATATTTCTGTGATTCTTAGAAATAAAAAATTTGATCTTATACGATTGGTTTTTATGTTGGACCTCTAGGGTAACATAACCTAAGATTAGAATACTGTTTTTAGAGAATGTCACTATCTTGGCTGATGTTTTTCTTAATAATGACTGATGTCTTCTTTAAAGTCTTTATAAGATAAGATATTGCATTCTGAACCTGAATAAATTTTAAATATGAAAGTTTTGTTGTTCAAACTTAGATTTGTGCTCCATGTGAGTTTTCCTTCTTTCGCTTGCAGTGAGTTAATGAAGATTTCTCCTTCGGTCGCTCGAAGATGCATCCTCGGGACTGTTGTATTCGATGTTGTGTACCTTCTCGCAGCAGAATCGGGCAAAGTGATTTCTTCCACCACAGCTAGAACATTTCTTCCCTTATGCGAAACACTTCCCATATTGGTGGTGGTACTACAATTTGAGCATTTTGGTGTCGATTTTTTAGTTTTACTTTTACTCCTCTCATTCTTGGGAGATTATTTCTTTCTTACAGCTCTTGGATTTAATTTTTATTAGACTTTTGAGCATACCTCAGGTTCGGCCTTCAGCATTTTAGCTTATTGAGTAGAGTGACTTCGACTTCTATATAAATCTAAGGCTGTACGATTATTTAGTTCAGGGATTTTTAACAAACTTTCTTTAAGATTAGGATCATTTATACCGCTAATGAAAATGTCTTTGACAAGGCTTTTTCTAATAACACCGAATTTACACGATTGGTTCAAATTTTTTAAGATGGCCATGTACTGATTCCATGGCTGTTGGTTTACAGTTGAAAAATACGAATCTATGGTATGTTATATTTTTCTATATATATGAAGTGCTCGTCAAACGGCTTGGACACGCACTTTAAATTTTTTCGATCATTTTCTTCTAGCCCGAAAGAATCGAGACCCTAATCCTCCAATCCAATGTAGCAAAATTGCGATTTACACGATGAGATGGGTGGCTGTACGCAGATCAGAAATATGTGAAAAGGAAAGAAGTCAGGTAGCCTCTATAAAATAAAACCCCCAAAATATGAGACGTTTCTGCTTTAATTATATAATGCCATCATCAGTCATTTTAGCTGAAATGAGAAATAAAATTAAAAACACAACTTTACAAAATAAATTTTAAATAATCACTTACAATATATGCAGATTCAATGGATAAGACAATGAATTTGCAGATAAATAAAATAATAATATTAATAATAATAATTGTATGGTATTGGCAAGTGAAGGCATCTTCTTCCCCCCCCCCCCCCACTCCTTAGGCCTTTGGTCTCTCCCAAAAAACCCGTTAAGGGCTTATAAATAGGGAGCCAACATCGTCTGAAGAGAGAGAAAAATCCTCCCTTAAAGCACACTCTTAACTCATACATTTAGTGCGTGACCCCAACTCCCTTCGATTAACCAAGAATCGGCAAATCAGCGTCCTAGAGAAATACAGTCCACTATAGACCGAAGAAGAAACACGCAGACGAATAACCACATCGTGTAGGCGACATAATTACTCAAAGATACGGTAAGTGTCTTTACTATTGCCTTAATTATTGTACAATAATAATAAAATAAAATACATATTGGGAATCAATAAATCATTCTGATGAAGATAGACAATACATGTAAACGTCTGGTAGTTGAAAAATGCTTCATTAAGACCTATGGCCATCGAGCTCTCTACTATCAGACCGATTGCATAGGTCTTAGTAATTGTTATATGTCTATTTTACAAAATGCTGATGGTCAGATTGCATAATAAAAAAATTGTAATATTCAATTGGACCAATTATAATACCTGGCAAAAAAATAAAAAATTATAAAATGTAAAAACTTTCTAAATAATAACATATTTAAATAAATATAATTTTCTTGGGGTCAAAGAAATGATTTAGTTAATAACATTTCGGCTTTTTATATTTGTTTTATGGGTCAGCACATCGTTGATTCCCAATATTTATTTTATTTTATTATAATTATTTTATTTATTATCGGCAAATTCATTGTCTTATACATTGAATCTGCATATATTGTAAGTGATTATTTAAAATTTATTTTGTAAAGTTCTTGTGTTTTTAATTTTATTGCTCATTTCAGCTAAAATGACTGATGATGGCATTATATAATTAAAGCCGAAACGTCTCATATTTTGGGATTTTATTTCGATAGATGGTACCCTACTGGCTAAATTCGTCCCTTTTCATATATCTCTAAAATGGCGATTTTCTTCAAGACTGGAACATCTGGACAGTAGGCTTGTATATAGAGATCAAAGTGTCTCTTAAAACGATTGGAACCTTATCCTTAAAGTCCATCCGTTTCAGCACGCACGGCGCGACACCCAGATATACAGAACTCACTCATTCTATTTAATGTTTCAAATGTCAACAAAGCTGTGTTGTGCCACCATGTGTTATATTGCGTTTTAATACTAATAATAATGGGTACAATATAAATGTAAAGAAATGAAATAGAGTATGAGTCTTGTATATATGTACAATTTATTATAATTAGTAGATAGGTATTTACAGGTATGATACAACTCTTTAAATGCTCGAGAGAAGGAGGTCCATGACGTATGTGACGGGTTGAGTGCTTGCGGATGCGTAACAGATTCAATCCTCAGCTAGGTTGCATAATATCAACAGTAATAGCCATGTCTTTGAAATTAAAAATCTTTGGGGGAAACTGTTCGTACAGCCGCCTATCAACTAAACCGATCTCTTTCCAAAGCCATTGGAGAAAAAGTTCCTGCTGATCTTTTTCTGAAAAGAAGTGATTAAAAGCTAAGAATTTTTGGCTGCAAGGCATGGTATTATAAGTTACCAAAAGAAAATAAACTGGTACCAAGAACAAATAAAGCAAGAATAACCGGCTACTATGTTGCTGGCTAGAGATTCTAGGAACCAAAAACGAATAAGATTATTATTAATGTATCAGATACAAGATTTAATGAAAAGGAAAAGAAGAAAAATCAGAGAATCTAATTAATGAATATGTGGATGAATAAAATGAAGAAAGAGAAAATAATAACAATGAACAAAGAAAAGTACAATAAGAAATACAAATAAGGGAAGTGCAATTTTAAACAACCTTCTTAACTCAGCGATTATGAATTTTATTCCACATATTGTCTGATATCAAAAGAGGAAGAAAATCTGAAGAGGCAATAAATAAGAGTAGTGAATGGGAAAAAGCAGTACAAGCTGAAATAGAAGCTCTCAAAAAATTTGAAACCAGCCAATTTCAGATCTACTAAAAAAACGCAAAAGCTATTAAACTAAATGGATCTTCCGATCTAAACAAAATGGAATTAAAAAATCTTGTCTAATAGCGAAAGAATTTCAAGAAAAAATTAAATTATGCTCCGGTTGCTAAAATTCAAACTATTAAAATGTTTTTATCACATGCTTTACAACATAACTTAAAAATCAAACAATGATTCTTTTCTAAATGAAAATTTAAAGAATGATTTATATATTAAAATTCCAGAAAGAGTTCAAGAAATCAAAATAAAGTTCTTAAATTAATCAAGGCTCTGTATGGATTACGAGAAGCACCTAAAGTTTGGAATGACTGTTTCATTGATTTTATAGAAGAAAAAACTGACGCTTATCTATATTTTGGTGATGAGCTGATCATTTGGTAAATGATCTTCTAATGATGGGAAATGAAGTGAAGATAGAATAGTTAAGAAATGTAATAGCTTAGGTGTTAAATAATAAATAATTTTGAAATGTGATATTGCCAAAAATTTGTGATTAAAAAAAAAAAAATTAATTTTGTTCTGCAATTTCTTAGTCAAGACTAGAAATTGAAGGAGAGCGTTGTATTGTGAATATTGATAATCGTTGCTAATAAAATAGTAAAATAGTGTTTGATAAAAAAAAGTTGCTAAAATGGGACTTAAAATGTATAATATAAGTCATTGTTTCAACAAAGCCCAATAATTGTTGTCAATTTAAAGTATTGCTAATAAAATAAAAATGTTAGTTATTTTACCAAAAGAATTAATAATCCATTGCAATATAGTATTCGTTATACCAGAATGCAAAAATGCAAAAAAAATTCCATGTTTTTAAATAAATGGCTTTGAAATATATATTATAAAGGGATAAGCCTTGCACTCTTTATTTTAATATTAGAATAATATATTTGAAATAGTCTATATATTTTTTTTTATATTATTTTTTTTATTTTCTGTAATTCATTTTTTTTTTTTTTTCAAAGATCCATTCCTTTATCCCTTCTTCTTCTTCTTGATAACGTCACCAAATTGCGAGGGAAAATCATTCACTCTGATTGGATATTTTGATGGACGAATCAAGAAGAAGGTGAGGAAGGAATTAAGGCACGAACATTGGATCAGGCATTCAACCTCGAAATCTCGAAGTCTTAGCATTACCTCTAAATTCGGGATTTTGTATAAGGATTCAACCTCGAATTCTCGAAGTGTTAGTATAACCCCTAAATGCGGGATTATATATAAATACTCAATCTCGTACTCTCGAGATATAAACATTGTCCCCAAATATGGGACTATATAAAATATTCAACATTTAACACTCGAGATATAAGCAGTGTTATACTTCTAATATTCAAAGCGTTCACTTGTGCCCTCGTGTCAAAGGCACCCCTCAAAAAGTGTTCATTAAATTATCATTTTAATTATAATATTTGTGAATTATCAAAAGTGGTTCATTAATCTCCACTTACATAAATAAATTATATCTGCCTCGGATTTAGGATCCAAGTGCTCCCCAGAGATGTGTTGAATGCACCTTCGACCCCAGAGATCAATCACCTGTGAAGTGTTGCCTAAATTCAAGAATTGGATTACACTTTGTGGAACACTTGGATATTTCATCATACAACCTAATGTACTGATAAGTACTACTATATTTTTATTTAATTTGATTTTTATTTTATGTCTTTACTAACCAAAGAAACTTTCTTTTCTCATTTTATTTAATTTCAACTATAAATAATTTTATTATTTTATTAATTAATCTTAAAACAAGTTATATACCGGTATTTATATTTAAGTATTTTTTTAGAAATATATTTCTTATTTATATCTTTGCTAATATTTAAATAATTCAAAAGAGTAAACAAATGTCATTTAAAATATTTCCATTTTTTTAATATATATCAAATTTCTTATTTTAATTTTTTTTTATTATTTTGTTTATTATTTCTTTCATTATAAAATAAACAGTTTAAATTATTTTTTTAATTCTTAGTTTTTGTTAGTAAATCTTTAACCAACTCACCCTTTCCTCTCAGTATCTTGTTTGAGAAGTGGAAGTAGATGCTCTCCAAACCAACTGAGTTATAATCTTTAAATAATATGCGAAGCAGATCATACTAATTTAAATAAATTCCCTTAATTTTAAAAATTTGAACCATTAAAGGTCTCCCCCCCCCCACCTTTAAACTGGTACGTGGGCCCTTTCATACTTATAATTATTTAAGTGTGAACCGGTAAAGGCTCTGTAATATATACCTAGATCTTCTATTTCTACGGGCATTGATGGGTATTGTTAAGAAATTTTTATAAAATTTTTGTCCTTGGATGTTTATAAACTCCCAATACTTTGAAAGAAATCTCCAGTTTCATTTTCATTTAGACAAGGAGTTGTGTCAACCTCTTAAAAATTCAAACCACTTTTTAATTTGTTTATAGAGATGATTGTTTTGTTCTGAAAAATGAGTGAAAAAACCAAAAGACTTGATTAGATTTAGATTAGATTAATTGCAAGCTGCTAAGCACGTGCTTTGGATGAGCAGCTGCCAAATTCCGGTGAAAACGGCTGTTGCTCCAAAGCTGATCTGGTGACAGGAAATGCCGCCTATCCCTTGTCCCCTAACCCATCTCTCTCACCCGCATCTCTTTTTTATAAATATCCTATAACTATGTTGAAATAACACTTCTCATTCATTTATAAAATTATTTATTTTCATGTTGTGACTGATTGTTCAATCCATTTCAAAAAAAAATTTTATTCACATAATAAAATAATTTTATCAATTTTTATTTGTGATTGTAATTATTAATTTTTGCCCTGTCATTATTAATTATTAATTTTTGCCCTGTCCCAAAGAGGTAGAGATCTCGTCTCACGTACCAAAACAATGGTTCGCTTCCCGACCTGAAGGATAAAAATGTATTTATATTATATTGGGTACTAATTAATATAAATAAATAAGGACAGAGTCTAAATGGCCGAAGAGGTGCGAGAAGCTTCATCCGGAGGTGCGAGTCGTTATGATCGAGAATCATTTTGTAATTTTAATAATTTTTTTTTTTAATTTATATTTTTAGTCATTTCATTTGGTAATATGACCATTTTATATTACCTTTTAGTTTTAGAGATTTTTAATTTGTGTCAATTATCAATTATTATCACTTATTAATAATATAAAAAAATTAAATTAAATTTAAAAAATGTGATAGATTTTGTATTCAATCAATTATAAATATTTATACTTTGTTACATTGGTTACCATTTTTCCTGTTTTCTATAGAATTATTCTTAAAGATTATCTTATTTATTATAAGCACAGCCAATTAAATCGAAATTGTCGGAATGCTTTATGAATTTTAATCAAAATCGTTAGACCAAATTGAGAAAATTGAAAAAACTAAAAAAGTACACCAGTAAAGTTCTTGAACTCCTTAGCCGATTTTATTCAAAAGCTTCAAGGCGCAATTATATGGATACCTAGCTTAAATATAAAGTTTGAGCCTCCAGCAGTTTTTTGTCAGACGAGACAGAACATTTTTTTAGACCCAGGGACCTCAAAACGTGTATTTCCGTTGAAATCTAGACTCCGATTTTTTTTGCGATCTTAATATTTTCTCACTCTATATTACATATATAGGTAAGGGAAAGTTAAAAACTTATCGGTGTCTATCGGCTGATGTTCTCCTTGTCTCTTGTCGTTTGGGATCACATATCCCGATGTTTAGGAGTGATTTGCCAACAAATTGTTTTAACAAGGACAATCTCGATGGCTATTCTTTTCTCCAGCCAGGCTCGCCGGCTTTAGTAAGAAGCAAGTTTTTAATAAATTGTTAATATCAAAATATATATATATATATATATATTGAATAATAATGTTTAAAACTTCAAAAAATATAAGTAAAATTTAAATTTAATTTACAAAAATGTTAAATAACAATTCAAAAGAAAGGCCCTAAATTCAAAGTTTATTGATGATGGTAATGACGAAAAGCAAGTTTGGACGGGTTTCATAAAACTAATTGGGAGAGAGCAAAAGCAAAAAAGTTATTAGTATTTTGTAAACTCAAAAAGTTAAAGGGCAAAATTGTATCTCACTAATTCTGTTCATCTAATGGTATCTTGTTTATTTAATTTTCTTGAATAAACTGCAATTATATAACAATTATATTTTAGAAAAAATTGTTTTTATTTTATTTTTTTCCCTCCAAAATTTTATATTTTTATAAAAGGGTGCGGGAACAAATTTGGAAAACTCAAGTGTTTCAAGAGGTTGAAAAAGTTGAGAACCACAGATCTAAATCTAAAAACAAAACTTTCCTTGGAGCTTTTTGTTAATAAGACTATAAATACTAATTAAATAATAAAAGTTAAAATATAGTTTAAAACAAACCATAATAAAAAATATATTTTTGAATATTTAAGTATTTTCTTATTTGGATGAAGACTAGGAGGAAGTGTCAGAAATAAGTATTTTATAAAAAATAATTTTTTTACAAATTATTTTGAGTTTTCTTTTCTTTGATAGATACGCAAATGTTTCAGCATACCGCAGAAGCCATCATCTGAAATAGATCATCCACTTAATTTTTTTGCTTGTAAATCATTAAATTCAGCTTCCTTCTATCGTTGTATATATATATAGCTTATTCTAATTAAAAGTTAAAAGGTTAAAACTATATAAGTTCATTTTTTTAATGTCATACCACTTTACCATTTTAACTTTTAATTAGAATTTCTAGTTCTCACATACTTTCCAAAGAGATATAAAAGTTTATAATTGTGGAATTAAATATACAAAAAATTAAAAACGAAGAAATATGCAACTTTATACTAATATAATTAATATTGTGTTACCTAATACAACAAAAGAAAAAAGATATATATGCTTAAATGTTAGATTAAAAACAGTGGCATTATATATATATATAAAAGTAGAAGGCTTTACAAGCCAAAACAACCAAGTGGATGATCGAGTTTCTGATGATGGGTGTTGCGGTAAGCCGAAACATTTGAGCAAAAATAAAGAAAACTCAAAATAATTTGTAAAAAAATTATTATTTTTTATAAAATCCTTAATTCTGACACTGTCCCCTGGTCGTCGTCCAAATAAGAAAATACTTAAATAAATAATCAAAGAAATATTTATCTATTGGATTAGCTTCCACGCATAACCATAAAAATAAAAATACATACCTCTACATATTAAATAATTATGAAATGACCGAGAAAAAAAAAAGGAAATAAAATTAAAATAAGAATAAATAAATATATATGCAAAGTTAAATTAGAGACGAAAAGAGGCAGGCAAATTGTGGTCGTAGCTCCAGTCTTAGATGAACTATCATATAAATGTAAGATGGAAATAACTGAAGTCTTAGGAGGGGAACGAAACAGAACGCCTGCGCGCCCACTTCTTTTATGTACTTGGAAAATTATTCATGGATTGAAATTGTTATGATGACATGTTTTTCCTGGGATTCCGGTTTCATCTGCAAGTTTCTGCATAAACTTGCCAAAAGAAAAATTTCTCTTACTTCCTATTTTTTTCTTCATTATTATTTTGAAATTTCATTTTCAATTTTGTATTAATATAATAGATTTATTTAGGTTGTAAAAATTAATAAGTTATAATGAGATGTTAAATTATATATCATGTACAAATTTTTATTTTCAATTCTAGTAAATTTTACTTCCTGAGATCATTTTGACTTACATATACATTTTTGAATTTGAAAATTAGTACCGACGGCTTCTGGCGGGCATTCAGCGTTTCTCGGAGGCCACCTATCCAAGGTACAGCAGTGCTTGGCCTTGCTTATTGACAATGATTCGGAGGCTTTTCCTCTTCTTTCCGACTAGGTCCATCGGCGCGATATTATTAATTTGATGAATAATATAAATATTTTGAACATGTATTTTACTATATATCACTATATACCGTAAAATCTCAATTATAATACGCATGCTTGATTTAGTGTGAAATTTTCCGAAAAATTAAAAATTCGTATATAATGCGCACCTGTATTTTTTTAAAATTTTATTTTAAGTAATCGAATACATTTGAAAAAAGAACAAAACAATCAGAAAAAAACTTAAACAAAAGTTATCAAAACACTTAGTAGGTAATAAAAAAAGAACTTTGATTCTTAAAAAATAAAATCAAAATTACAAACCAAAAAAAAAACGGAAAAGTTTTATTCACTATGAAGCTCCTCAACATCAACGTCAAAATTATTACTATCGTTATAATACATTTGGTCATTATCATCTTCATCTGAGTGCACTGTGCTGATCCTCCCATAAAACGTTGTCCTCAGTCACGACCAGATTATTTGAAAAGCAATATTTGTGGAAGCCGTTTTTAATTATGGACGGATCCAATTCATTCCAAGTTGAAAGTATTCATTCTGCAATGTCTGCTAGAATTTGTTGACGCGAAAATGTCGATAAAATCATGGAAATTATCGAAGTAGACCGGCATGTTAGCAGTCGTAGTATCACCCAGGAGCTGAAGTTTAACCACAAAACAGTTTTAAACCATTTGCATCAAGCTGGATTTCAAAAGAATCTCGATGTTTGTGTGCCACACGAATTGACGCAAAAAAACACAATGGACCGAATTTCCATCTGCGAAGCCTTGGCCAAACGGAACCAAATCGAGCCATTTCTGAAACGAAAGGTGACTGGGGATCAGAAATGGTTTACATACAACAATATTGTGCGAAAACGATCTTGGTCAAAGCGCGACGAAACGGCTCAAACGGTGGCCAAACCAGGATTAACGACTAAGAAGGTTTTGCGATGTGTTTGGTGGGACTGGAAAGGAATCATCCACTATGAGTTGCTTCCATATGGCCAAAAACTGAATTCGGACCTCTCCTGTTAACAATTGGACCGTTTGAAGCTAGCGATCGACCAGAAGCGGCCAGAATTGGCCAATAGGAGAGGAATTGTGTTTCATCAGGACTACGCCAGGCCACATACGTGGTATAGTGACTCGCCAGAAACTCCGAGAGCTTGGTTGGGAAATTTTGATGCATCCACCTTATAGTCCAGACCTGGCACCAAGCAATTATCATCTTTTTTGCCATTTTTGCAAAAACTTTCTTGCTGATAAGAAATTACCTTTAAAATGGCGACAAATTGTAGAACAAAACGGTGCATATTTGACCCAATTCGAACAATCCTAACTATGTTAAATAAAGCCTTGAAATAAACCAAAAAATAATGGATTTCTTTTTCCCCAACCTTTTATAATAATCATATTAATAATGTTATTTACTAAGAAAGATTTATATATATAACTATATCAAAATTTTTTTTGTTAATCCTGTTAAAACATTGTTTTATTAACTATAAAATTAAAAATTTCAAACAAACAAATCGAGTATGATTTATGTAGGAGATAAACTTATGCAATCACTTAATTTCATTAATATTACAAATAATACACATATTAATTTACAGTTTATACTAGATAAAATTTTTTTTTTTTTTAAAGGAACTTGACTGCCCAGTCCTGTTTATATATATAGATAGGTAAGAGAAAATAAAAATTATATATGAATCGGTTTAATATATTACATATATTTAATATCTTTTTAAAATTATTTTATTTAAATTAATAACAAAAAAAAATTAAAATTTTATTCTGATTGAAATTAATTAAAGATGTTTATGTATTATCATTTGAAATATGTTCTAAGCCATAGGAATGTAATAAGGAACATCAAACCATTGAAATTTTTTAGGTTGGTTATAATCATAAGAATATTCAAGACATCGGAAGCCAATTCTAAAATTGGAAATAGAAAGTTAGAAAATGAAAAATAATTAATAAATTAAATTAAAATATCACTATGCTGGCCGGGGGATAGCCAAGAAAGGTGGGGGGGGGGGGGGGCTATGGGGTATCTCTCCCAGGTCGCCTTGAGTTGACAAAATATGATTTATTTCTATTTATATATTTATATCTATTATTTAATTTCCTTTGTTTGTCTCTGACTTTTTCTTTAAACAAATTCTTATAGTCAATTTTTAAAACAGTTTTCCGATGAACTAGAGATTTGAAATTTCGTACTTAGGTCATCGGACCGATGAGTACCATGGGGTGCATTAATCTTTTGTTTTAGTTCCCGAATGGTGGCTGTAAGATAGGTTGCCCAAATGACTCACTAGTACACTCTCAGTGGTATCTGTGTGGGCTTACCTGATTATCTGGTCTGGGAGGCTCTTGTCTGCATTTTATGATGAGCCATCTCTTAAATGGTTCTCCATAAAATTCAGACAATATCCCCCAGACCAGATAATCAGGTAAGCCAGATAACCAGGTAGGCCCATACAGATACTTTAAAAAAAAAAGAATTGAAAAATAAAAACTCCAAAATATTTTTAAATTATGATTACAATGCACTAGTGAAAAACTGTGCATAATTGTACTCAGTGATATTGACATTGTTAAATTCAATGATTGTATGTTAGTTTAATTAATAAATTGTGCATGTCTTAATTAAAAACATTTTAACATTTTGGATGTGCTGACCGCCTGAGTTAGTATCATCATTCATAAGGCCCTTTAATAAAAAAGTTTGCCCATCTCTGGTATTTAAAATTTAAAAAAAAAAATAATTTCAAAGAATCTATTGGAAGTAAAAAATTTATTAAAAATTAGAATTGCGAATGCAACCCCTCTAGTGGTAAATCCGAGAAGCTCTGATTATTGGCTTGTGAACATGTGACATGAAATAATTAAATAAATAATAAGGAATTCATCAATTTCAAATAGAATTAGATTGAAAAAATTTTATTTTTAATTTTTAAAAGTAAATAGGACTGTAAAATATAAAATAAAAATAAAATAAAATAAACATTTGAAAAAAAAGGCTTATTTCATATGCTCTAAAAAGAGAAAAATAACTTTTTGTATAAAATTGTTGAATATATATGATAAAAAATAAAAGCGTAGACCCTCATTGAAACTTAAAAACTCATGGATGGGAAATTAAATAATATCAAAAATGAGCGCCAAGCTTTTATTTTTTGTCGTACATATTTAACATGGAAGAATGAATTCAAAACCGACTTCGACATTTTTAAAAAGCAAATGGATGAGAGGGAGCATATTGCATTAGAAGAAACAAAATATAAAATTAGTAATAATAAATAAAGAAAATAAATAAATTTAAAAAAGCAGTTATTTTCTTTTTTTTAAAATCAAATTTTTTTTTAAAATAGAAAAACAACATGAAAGCTGAAAATTTTTTAATTTTATTTTATAGTTTTTAGTCCTATCTATTTTTTACAACATAGAAATTAAAACAAAATTTTTTTATTCTCAACATAGTTGAAAATTGCTTATTTGTTATTTAATTAATTGGATATTAATTCAGGCCGTTTCCCAATAACCTCACCCTTGCTTGCATAATATGACCATACACCTACGTCATATGAGATGCAAGTGCCATTCCTACTACGGACGATTTACTATGTAATATTAGAGTAGTTGCCAACGACCCTAAATGTGTAATTGACGGAAGTGAGATAATAAGATTTTTCAGAGTTTAATAAAATAAATGTATTGGGTTAGGGAATAAGTTCGTAGCGTTTTTATATTTCCTTTTGTTTTACAACGATTTTTTTGCGGTTTGACAAAAGTGTATAATATTCATTCGATAGAGCTCTTTCTGCTCTACAAAGTCACCAGAGACCAACTAGTAAGTAAGGCGGACCAAGTCACCACAGCCTTGTCCAAATGGTGCGCCAGAAACAAGCTACAGGTATCGGTCAGGAAAACTTTCGGCGTCCTCCACAGAGGGACACTC
>JAAAKE020138826.1:0-10431 GCA_010014785.2 Anisolabis maritima
TCACTCGTTGACCCGATGCAGCAACATCATAGAGCGTTCCCAGAGAGTATGTACCGATGTACCGACAGTACGTATATAAATGAACTAATTTTAAACAGGTACTACGAATACGCTCACCAGAAACAGTGATATGTTGTTTTAGGCTATTTTTCCCTATTATCACACCAGATTTTTTTGTGTCAACATATTATTCTTTCCGATAGTATATCAGCACCCAGGGTATGGAATTGGTGGTTTTCTATTCCCCATTTAGCCCGAAGGCAATATTTATAAATATAAAAAAAAATTATTAATTAAATCTTATATGTTATCAAACAGGAATTTAGCCCCCACCTCGTGGCCGAGAGGTTAAAGATATTGACAATGTCAATAGCGATAATCTTAAAAGCCAGGAGGTATGGGTTAGGGTCCCCGGCAGTCCGATGAAAATTTATTAAAGCAATTGGATACCGATTGGCATAAATAAATATGCCTAGATAATAAGTATCCTAAATAATATATTTGTAATGGTTTAAAAGTCTATATGGCTTCAGAAGCCGAGATACTTAAGATTTAAAAAAAAAAAAACAGAAATTTTTCGGATATCCAAATCACAATTTGACCTCCCATATATAAGGAAAGAGGCAGTTCTATGTCCAAATTAATTTTTCGATATCGCGATTTCAATTTGAGAAATTTCATTTTTTTGCCCCTGTAATGAATTGAAAAACAAAACAGATCATTCATTTGGGTTGCATATGTGCCAGGCAAGCTTCATCTAGAACGGTTGAGTTTTTTTATTATATGAATAATGTGGACTGTTATTTCTTCGCTCATCTGGTGGCTGCGAGGCTGGTTTTATATGCCCGTCTCTTTCACCCCTTATATCATTTTGTTGCATAATTTTAAATGTCAATCCGAATTAAAGCAAAGAGAGACGTTATTTCGAAATTTTTTCTAACCTGCATATATTATATATATCTGAAAAGTTTTCTTCCCGAATTTTTCAGCTTTTGGAGTGTTCTGCCTCTTCTATTCTATCCTTAACAAGCACCCCAATAAAGTTATGCAACTGCGTATCTTGTTTTTTCAAGCAAAAGTAGTTCAAAATTACGAATATTGCAATTTTGCTTATGAATATTATTAAGAGGTTAGGAATTGATCTTTCCTGAAAAAGTTACCGCTTTTGTTGTTATTTAATTATTTAAATAATATTCCTATATTTTCATTTTTGTTTCGTTCACCTTTTCTTGAAATTATTTGAATTTGTAAATTTTTTCTTTAAGTCTTTTTTTGGTAACTGAAGCCATTTAGATTTCTTTCACGTTTATTTAAATTAATTAGAAGCCAATATAATTTAAATAAATTTTATCGCTTAGGATGGAATTAAATAAGTGACCCTTGACAACATGAACCAAGAGAACAATTTTTTATTTATCTATGAGTCCCGACGACTGATTCTTTTTCTCATATAGGTAAAATGCATTGAAATCTATAAAGGGTATTCTTTTTATTCCTCTTATACATATATCTCTCAATAAAAGTATATATTTTTCATTAAAATTAATTTTTATTTATTTTAATTTTTTTACCAATCTCTGCCTTATAATTCATTCAATACAACATTTATAAAAAGACCAATAGCTCTCTCCCACCTCAGCCACTGCAGCAGATGGTTGCTCGGAGTGGCACATGAGTCAGTACAGATTGGCATGGGAGACCAAGACACTATTTCTTTCCAGGTAGAGAAACTACTATTTAACCAAATTATAATGAATTTCTGCCTTTGTCTCTTAGAGCAGAGGTAGAGAGAGGTCTTGCTTCAAGACCTAAAGGACTGTGGTTCGCTTCCCGTAAATATGGAGGGAGACATATCGTTTATAATAAATATGGCAATTTATCGTATAAGTCTGAGCGGTCTCCGAAGCCGAAAAGATTAAAAAAATCCATCCTAAATTATTAGATTTTTAAATTACCATTTTCATTTATCTTTTGCATGAACAAACCCTTTAATTTAGTGAATGAAAACATTTTAAATCCATGAAAAAAAATATACTTATGTAATTTTTAATTTAAATCACATTTAAAAATTTATTGATTAAATATTTATTACGCATTTAGCAAAAAATATTGAATCAGTTTTTGTATAAATTTCCTGATTCCTTTCTCCTTCTCCTAATCTATTTATCCTTTTCAAAGTTGAGTCATTCCCTTTATTTCAATAAGTGATTAAAAATCGTATTTATTTACATCGTATGTAATTCCTTAAGCTTGATAATTTGATTAAATGTTTATCCCTGTGAATTTTTTTTTAAATAATATTCATTTAATGTTTTTAATATTCATTAAAATAAGCTTTTAATATAACCTCCTTTTCTCTTACCTGTATACGAAATATATAATGAGAAAGTATTGTGACCGCAAAAAAAAAACTGATGTCGAGATTTTTTTACATGAAACTAGTTAGTAATCAAGGTAATAGTATCCACAAGAACACACATGCATTTTTTAAAATTTAATTTGGCTGCTGAGACCATTAAGGCAAATTTATTATATTTTTTTGATATAATTCAAGTGAGATTACGGACCTCCCTAACGAAAAAATTCGACCAATTTGTAAGACAAGTTTATACTTATGAGTCTACACATTGAATGCAACAGCGCCTTTTCATTCTCTCAATTTTTTTAAATGTAAGGCACTAAAAAAGCATTAAAAAGCCTAGAATATAAAAAATCGTTTTTAAATCATGGATATTAAAATTTTATAGGCAATAAAAATTTATTTAATAAAAAAGGATATAAGTAGCCTATATTATATATTTTTTTTAATAAAACGTCTATTGATATTTACTAGATAATGTTACACGTCTCCATTTTCTGGATGTCTTTTTATTAATATCCTTATTAAAAATTTTAATGGACCATAAGCATCAGGATGAGTTTATGAAATCCAAAAATTGGCAAATATCTAATTAGAAATTGTCAAGCAAAACGTTGAATGCTTTTAAACTTTTTTCTTTTTATTTTTACATAACATTCCTTCGAGCAAATGTTCCAAAATGGCTTTTTAAATATAATGAAAGTGAATATTTCGTTTTATTTGAAAACATTCATAAGATTCGCTTAAATGAATCGAATACCAGTTCTTATTTAGAGTATATATCGCTTCTAGTGCTTTGAAACCTCTTAGTTTAGAAATCATTTCGAGAGTTAATAAAATAGTATTTTTATTTTTTGTCTTTTTAGGCACCTAAGGCCATTTAAACTCCGTTCTTATTTATTCAAATTAATTGGTAGCCAATAATTGTATTCAAAATGTAAATATATTTATAAATTTCTTTAAAATCATTTGTTCTTTAAGTGATAAAAACAGAGAGAGGAGGGGAGATGTGATGGGCGCAGTGCATCTAAACTCGCAAAAGCATAGTTGGAAAAAAAATATTGATTATGGGGCGGGAAAAAATTGAGTAGCATATCACAATGCAATAGAAAATCTAGAATACAAAAAAAGATCACTTGAAAATTCCAGCAAATTCTACAAAAGAGGTCGAGACACAAAAATGGAAACGGGCCTACCTGAATATATTTTGTAAACTTTATTTTAGAGGCTCCTTAAAGTCTAGGTGTAAAGAAGACTCACCTCTGATTTAATCATTTATATGATTATATGAGGTTTTGTATCCAGAGACCAAAATAATAATTTTTCTTCTCTTCGGTGGGAGCTAGAGTGAGACTAAATATTATATGATGGTAAGGCAAGTGGGGTATCTGCCGTCAAGGACTGATTTATTTAAAACTAAAAGATATATTTATTGCTCTGAGATCCTTTGATCTTTTAGAGCATTCTTAACAAATTTACTATATTTTTACAATTCTCTAAGACAATACAAAAAATAATGAAAAATAGAAAATAATAATAATAATAAAGAAAAACCGAAAGATTGATCATTCTATAAGTATATGCATATATATGTGATCAGTATGAAGTCATTATATTTTTAATCCAAAAATAACTCTCAATCTTGAGATTTAAGGAGACGACCTCTGAATTAAACCAACGAATCCATCCCACGCAAACTCTAATGAGTTCCAGAATCTAAATGATTCAACTGTGAGGATCTTGAGAAAGATGAACTTGTCTTGATCGTGAGATTATTTCCATTAGTCCAATTCACGACAATATTCTCATTGATTTTCTCAATCGAGATATCTATGTTTTGGGGTGGAAAATTATCCAAATCCGTTACAATGTCTATTCATTAACATCCGATACAAAGACCGAAAACAACCAACACTGGGAGAGAGAGAGGCAAAGCGAGGGAGGCAGGGAAGAATTGTGCAAGTCCCAACTCCCCCCAACTCATCCATTTGAATATTTCTGGATATACTACTATTTATGTATCGTACATTATTTAAGCTAAATATTTTATTTTTATTAGAAATGTTACAGATTTTCATCTTTTGATTTGGTTCACTATCTTTAAAAAACCTAATTTTGTATAAACATATAATCTAGATAACCTACCCTATCTGTGACTTGTAAAAACAAGTTCATAATTCCAAAGCGGGCAAATAAAATACCAGTCATTTTCTAACCAACCTTTGAATCTATTTAATATAGCAAAAAATAGAGGTTAATAATATATTTATTAACATTTCAGGGTGAATATGTCTTATGGATGGGCTACCTTCCAGAAAAGAAGTTTAAGCTCTTTTTGCAAACAATAGTAAATGAAATATCTTTTCTCCAAATATTTACTCTTTTTTATAATTTGTAAAGTTGCCAAATTATTCAGAAAAAATAGATTAAATTTCAACTTGATGAGAACCGAAATATTAATACTTGTAAAAAAAAAGAGGAGCTAAGGGGCTTATAAAGAGAAATTTGTAAATTTCAATATATTAGAAATTCGTTACATATTTTATTTCAAAGAGAGCTCCGTGGAGGAATCGGTATTGCCGTTCTGCACAGGAGATCGGTGTTTGCATCCTAGTATAAGTGATTTTTTCAGTAAATAAAAATATATTTAATTTAAACAAATTCTAAAGTATGTCTTGGATTGGAACATTGGATCCCACCACACTAGTGCCCTGAGGCAGCTCTACGAGGGGGGGGGGAGGTGTTGTGACACTCTGTCCTATGAAACAGACATAAAGAAGGAAGATTCCCTTTCGATAATGCACTCTTCGGAAGGAGTAGGCTACACGCCGGTGCTGAGAGAATCTCTCTTCAAACTAGGTCTTTTCCCTAGTATATATTAGGTTAGAATGAAGGGAACTGGTGGAATTAGACTTAAGACTAGTTAACTAGCTAAAAATTAGTATAGGAAGAGGAAAAAAGTAAGAATTAAGTAACTTCATTTCATTCATGAAATTCTATTTCAAAAATTAAAAATTATATTAGAGATAAGTTTGGCTGTAGTAGATGTAGAAGACAAAGAAAATATAGTGCAGCTAGGAGAAAAATAAAACAACTATATTTCTGGTGGAATTTTCTGGCGAAGTCACGTTCCTTGATAACAAAAATTGTTGAAGATTTGTATGCGTGTACGAGTTCTGTGAGTTGTTTGCTCCCAAATGCTTTTATTCAAAATATTGTTAGAATATTTTATATATAACACCGATGTGTATTTTTGAAATTTTGTTCTTGAGGAAGGACGTGACTTGTGCCAGAAACGTTGATCAGAAATAAAATTATTTTTTTCTCCTAGCAGCACTACCTTTCTTTCGTCTTCTAAAAGTATATTATCTCTATTTTTAATAGATGTTACTAAAAACTCAATTCAGTTGTCTGAAAAACTCTCTTGCGAGAGGCTAAGCTAAGGAATGTGGTACACTCTTCATCCTGAACCTTCATTCGGAATGTATATGTATTATTCTCTACTTATGAAACGGTAAAATACTGATACTATTTTTTAAAATCCACCGAAATGAAAATTTAATTTTAAGATAAATAATAATTTGTTGCTGATCCCCTCCTTCCTCCCCTCCAATCAGCCGAACTAGTATTTTTCATGTGGTGATAGTGAGGGAGTAATATCACATTGCAATTTAACAATTGGTGCTTTAACTTATTGGCTACAGTGAATATCATCCATTAAGAGGAAAATAATTGCATATTTTTTATATAATCTTTTTAAATAGAAAAATATAATATAAGAAAAAAAGTATTCCTTTTTCCAATTCTCCAAGAGTCCCAAAGCAATATTGATAATCTTTAAAAGCTAAGTAATGTGGTATTGTCGACATTTCGAGAGATGTTAACACAAGTTAAGTTAATTATTAAATTTAATCTTTTTCATTACATGTTTGATACGTAAAAACTATTGTGACAATATTAAAATTTATTTATTTTAGTATACCATTGATGTGGACTTGGATCAGTGGACAAAATTCTTCGTAAGTTTAGCCTTTTATAAAAATTTATTTGGCATCCCACATTTGCAGAGTTAAAAAATTTTATATCTTATTTTGTAACGAAATTTTGTCATCTTTAATTTTTTAGAAAAAGACTTCCATCCTTATTGGCTACGCCTTGATGATTATACTACATAATAATAATAATAGAAAAATATATAATATTTTATGTTCCACTATTATGCTTTGCTAATTGTTCCATATCAATTTTCTATTTAAAAATTCTTATATTGTTTAAAACCGACCCAATAAATGAAAAAAAAAACTAATAAAACAATATATATATATAGGAATATTGATTAAGAGATTAAACTTCTCCCTCAGTAAAAAGTAAGTTATCTTCCCTGCTTTATATTAATGCCTGAATTGGAGGAATGTTTCAAAAGCGATCCCTAATTCATCACTTGATGCATTTAGATTCCTTTAAATCAACAACTCATCTTCATATAAATATTTTCTAAATAGGCACTCGTATAAAATTTCCATAAATCAGCTTCTGACACTGTCATTTGTAAGTGATTTGCTGAATTCTATAATCGATTGAAAGGAATTCAAACCCTCTAAAGGAAGCAATCAATCCATAGAGTTTATGGTACGAATTAAAGTCGACTTGACAAAAGGAGAAGATAGTGGTCTTAAAATAACACCATCATCGTAAAGCTTCATGGGTCTCTTCTTAAAAAGGTTTTAAAGGAAATTCTTGGTCAATAAAAAGAAGAGAGAATAATTAGCATTTCAAATTAAGTTCACAAGATATCAAGTGATTATTTAAATGAAATTATTATTTATCGATATTATATTTGGAGAGGAATAGAAGGAAATATCTAATTTCCGGACAACTCAAGACCCTCTAAGTTTGCATTTTACTTAATATAACTTCCAAATTCTACCCTAGATTACGGATACGTTTTTGAGTTCCAAATGTGACATATATAATTATATAGAAGTTTCACTGAACTATCCGCCACCAAGGAAATTAGACTATCTTTATCTTTTATTTCGTCTTAATAGATAATTAGGAGATATACATGACATCGAAAGAAATTCAGTCACCAAATTTCATAATGTTTTGCCTTTTATTAAATTTATTGTTTTTGTAGATCTTATAATTATCCATTAAGATGAAATGAAAGGTTGTCCATTTACTTTTGAGGAGGATAGTATATAGTCCTATAAATTTTTAAATAATTATATTTTTAAAAAATCTTAATAAGTATTGTATAATATGAAAAATTTAATTAATTAATAATCTATAATATTTTGTTGCTCTCAAATAAACTTGTGAAATATGAAAAAATAATAATAATACCTAATAAATTATTTTTTATCTTCATTCCCCTTTACAGATTTTCTTAACATCGCGGGGAAATTTTTGTAGCTTCTAAGCAATTATTCTCCTGGGTCTGGATCTCAGAGCCTCAAAATTTTCTTCCCTAGAAATGGTCCTTAAACTATATTCACACACTAACTTCATATTTAGCGTTTAGGTGTAGATATAAATGTGATGATTTTAAATTTATTAAAAAAAAAAAAAATATTAATATATGATTATAATACTAATAGTTAGAAAATTTAAATAGGTTGAGAGTTTGAAATTGGATTAAAAAAAAAAATTTTTCCAAAAGTCAAAAAAATTATTTTAAATTAAACCCATTTCAATTCAAAAAAGATTAAATATCGATTACTGAAACATAATTATCTTCTTTAATAACAAAAGAGGAGTAATTAAGGCCTGCTTTGTAGAGAGATCTTAAAAGTTATCTACCTTTAGAGATAAGAAAATTACCTCGTTGGGAAAAAAATTATTGATTTTAAAGGCTATATTTTACAGGTTAAAAAAAGATAAATCAATTTTTGAATATTTAAAGATTATTATAATTCATTTAATCGAACCATTTGGTTCGAACATTTGTCTTATATTGGGAGTTTATTTATCACGAAGAGTTTACTTCAAAACCAGCCGGAATCTTTAGGAGTCCGTGATTTAATTTTTTTACTTTTTAATTTTAATTTAATTACTAAAAATGTAATTTAGGAGAACACCTATTTAAATTAATGATACCAGTAGCTTGTCTTCTCCTAGCAAAGCAAAGATAAGTTTTTTGAAAGTAACTTCCAAAGGAAGGGATGGCACAGCTACATTTTTTTTGTTTTTTAAGTCTTTTTCGACATCTAAGGCCATTTAAACTCCATCTTTATTTATTGTTTATAATATTTGATATAATATAAATAATTTTTTTTCGCTCAGAACGGGAAGCTAACCTCCGAGCTTTGGTACGTGAGGCGAGACTCTACCTCCACCCCATGGGGAAGGGCACAGAGTTACTTTCTCTACTAAGAGGGTTTAGAGGCTGAGGCCCTTGACTCATCAATTGAAAAGATATTCTTTGCTTTAGAATTTTATCAAGACTACGGTTTAATTGCCCTCAAATGAGATGATGAAGTTCTTATAAAGATTATATTAAGTAGAAATATTTTTAGTGTAATCAAAGGGAAATAATAATAGTTTAAAAATATCAACTAGTTAAAGTTATGGTCAGCAGTTTTATAAAAATTTTTGCTGAATCAAACCTGAATGAAAGCTTTTAAAGTTCTAAGGAAATATTACATTCGTATATTTATTATGTGACCCTGAGGGTTTTTTAAGACAGTTCACTATCAAAAGCTTAAATAAAATGTATAAAATGATTATACATTTAATTATATAGTATTAGAGAATTTTTTTTCTCATAAAAATTTAGAACCTTTGAATATAATTAATTAGTTAGGTGGGAAATTTACATAAAATTCATTAGATTAATTTGTAAAATATTTTCACAGAGAGGCTCACATTTGATGAATGCGTATGACTGGCATTTCTTCTGTTATTTAGATGTTATTCTTATCCCATCTCATTAGCTGTAATTCCGATATTTATATTTTATTATAAAAGCAATTGGGTCATTTTCCCTTTCCCCTTCAAAATAAAAAACAAACAAACAATTATAGAAAATGAAATGAAATAAAAAAAAAAGAGAAATAATAAAATTGAAATCTCAATAAAGGAAAATTCATCATATTAAAAAGTTTTTTTATATATATATTTATAAATTTGTTAGTTTTTACTTTTTGGAAGATAGGCAACCCAAATGAGGAATGGATTTTTCTAGCTCCTGAGCTCCTCTAAAGCGGACCTCACATGCGCAGTTGTTAAGTTTTACAAAAGAACAACTGAGCATGCATGCTCTTCTCTAGTTCTAGCTCTCAGTAGCAATTATTCAAAAAATTAATTTATGAGTTCTTCATTTGGGTTTTCTATCGTCCTAAAAGCAAAAACTAACGAATTTATGCTCCGTTATGGTAAAAAAATTTATTTTAGACCCCTAATCAGCCTACTCTCTCGAATAAAAACCAAGTTGAAAACTTCATTTCGTTTTATTTTTGTAATCTATATGTAAAAACAAAAGAGTGGTTGTAATCAAATGTAATAACTAATACTTATGATTACTGTCATTATCAATTTTGATTCCAACCAGTGTAGCAAATTTGGAGACGGCCAAAATTTTGGTTTTTCTATTTGAAAAATTATTTCATCTTTCAAATATCATTTTTTATTTAAATTATAAAAGATAGCAATTAACGTAAACAAATATGGACCCCGATTCTGAAAAAGGCTTTAAGAAAAAATACTATTTTTACTTTCTCTTTCCTATATATGAAATATATATCTATATAATATAGTGAGAAAGTAATGCCATTGCAAAAAAAAATGAACGTCGCTTATGCTTCTTATTTTTGTTTTATTTTTATATAGTAATATTCTTTGTAATTTCCTTTACCTTTTGGAGGAGGCAACCCTCCTAGCTGCTAAATGATTAGAATAATAGGAAATTCAAGAAAATAGTTGGTATTATTTTTAAATATTCTGAATATATAAATTAGAAAATCTTCAATTGCTAATAATTTCTAATTAGAATCGTTTAAGTAAAAACATTTCTTAATTACCAAAGTTTTTTTTTACCAGTTAAAAATTAGCTTAATGGGGGGGGAGGGGGG
>JAAAKE020138837.1:0-13647 GCA_010014785.2 Anisolabis maritima
AAAAAAAGATATAATTTCTCTCAAGAAACAAAATAAACGTTTAATAATTGAGAGAAAAAATTTTTTTTTATTAAATAATCTCATAAATTTCTTTTTTATTTTATTTTTTTTTAGTTTTATATTTTTTTGATAAATGGTTATTTCAACCTCATTTTTTCCATCTTCTTTTACCCTTTCTCATTATTCATCTATTATCATTTATTATTATTATTATTTGTCAATTAATTTCAAAGAACATTTTTCTTATTTAATTTGACACTTATCTACATTTATTTTCATTTTTTTTTTTAAATAAAATGTTTAATTAAATACCTCAGGATAAATATTAGTAGCAAAGATAGAAATTATTCGTAAGACTATTTGAAAAATGTTTTATCTTTTTCTTACAAATAAATTAACGTTATTTATTGAGAATAAAACATTTATTAAATTGAATTAGTTCAAGTAGAAAAAAAAAAAAAACTCTTAAATATAAATATTGTATTTAAAAAAATAAATTATCATCAAAATCTTTTTTATATTGGCTAATAGGTATTTGTTTTAAAATAATACTCTAAGGGTCCGGTCATTTAAGATATATTATATTATGCGGGATCATTTCGGCTTAACATATTTGGCGGCCCCCAATTTCGAACAAGGGACGCAGGATATGCTACCCTTAGCATCTCGACTCAATTGATTATATAATTATAGGTTTGTTTTAAATCCAATTTCCAACTTTTAATAAATAATCTACTCGTAATAATATGCTTTTGATGACCAAAAAACCTCCTACCCATGGGTCTAATTTTGGAAATGACTAAAATCATTTAATCATATAAATATTGTAAATATTTATAAATGTAATTTAGTAGTGTCAAAGAGTATTTAGAAAATTAAAAAATATTTTGCAATATTAAAAATTTAATGAAATTCACAAAGTGAAATTTAATTACTTGTAAATATAATAAATTAAGAAAAAAAAAATTTCTGAAAATTCTAAAATAATGATAATGAATTAAACCTATTTGAATTAATCAATGAGCCTGTGCGTTGATACAGGTCTCATCTCATATAGCAAAAGTCAGTGGTTCGCTTCTCATCCTCAGCGTCAAATTTATTTATATTCTATTGGCTACCAATTAATATAAGGTCAGAGTCTTCGATGGTGAAAAAGAAAGAAAAAGAAAAAAATTTTAATTAAATTTATTTTTTTGGATTCTTGTAGTGGATAAACGAATAAGACATCCAATATACTATTATTATATTTTAGATTGGGATTCAGATCTATAAATAAGAAATTAAGATGTAAAATATATGGCTCAATAATGACGCACGATTATTCATGGAGGATAGGGGAGTGTTGTGAAGACGTCAGATGATAGATAACATACTCTTTCAGACAACCGATTTCGCTTTATTTTAAATCAAGGTGTTGAGAAGTAATCCTTTAGGTTCTAAAGACAAAGAAAAGTTAGTACATGGAGGACAGGGGAGTGTTGTGAAGGTGTTAAGTATATAATAACTCTTTCAATCGATCGATTTCGCTTTATTATTATTTATAAAGCATCATCAGGGCTTGGAAGTAAATATAAAAAAGAACATTTGTTCTTTATAAATAATAATAAAGCGAAATCGATCGATTGAAAGAGTTATTATTTATCACCTAACACCTTCACAACCCTTCTCTGTCCTCCAAGAAATGAAGATTTAATTTTAATATTATCAACCCTTGGGTTACTGTGAGTTACTCATCCCTTTTCCTTTGATATTTATAATTGGATTAACAAAGCAACTCTTTACAAAAGCGAATTTTATTAATAACAAGTGATATGAATTTTGTTGATAAACTTGATATATTCCCACTCTCTATAGATTAAAACGCTTCCAAAAATGTTGTTTATTAATTTATTATATGTAATGAATTTTTCCCTTAATTAAATTTTTAAAAAAAATGCATCTATATCCATCTATTAAATATCAGATTTTGTTTATAAAAGCGAAGTTATTTGAATGTTTTTCCATTAAAATACGATGCCTGATTTTTACCTTTTGAATGGATTGAAAATGGATGCGGGTTGCAAAATCTAAAAAAAAAAATAATTAAATAATAAATAATAATCATGATTATACTAGCTATATTCATTTTTTTTTACTTATTTAATTAAAAAGCTAGTTAACACCCCGCCACAAAGGACCTATTTCCAGGGTATTTTCGTCTAAAAGTAAATGAAAGTATATATTAATTAAAATTTTAATTTAGAGACATATGGAGATGGAGACTTTTTTTGGTATCTTATTTATTTATACTAATTGGTAGCCAATATAAAATAAATGAATTTTTCTCGATCAGGAAGGGAAGTTAACCACTGATCTTTGGTACATGAAACGAGATCTTTATCTCTGCGATCAGGGCTTGGAGAAGATTTAGATATAATTAAATTTAAATTTAAAAATAGTTTATTTATTAATATAATAATACTCGCTGGATGATCGGATCCTAAAATCATCAGCTTTTACTTCTCTCACCTCCAGCTCAATTAATTGCTCTCAAACCAAGTTGAGGTCCTAAATATTTGCAATAAATTAAGATGGAGCTGAGAGAAATAAAAGGTGATCTTCTAAGTCTTACGGTATTGAATCAGGAAAAACCGACGTCTTAACCGGTTCTTCAAATTTTTATAACTTTTTTTATTAAGAAAAAAAATATAGAACATTTATATTTTTATAAAAATATTTATAGAAAAATAATAAATTATTTTATGACGGCTCCATTTCTAAATTCCAGAGAGATGCTGCAACTTGGGTCCTCGAAGCCCTGGCCAGATGCAATGGAAGCACTGACCGGGCAACGAGAGATGGACGCTTCCGGTCTGCTTGATTACTTCCGGCCTCTTCAACGCTGGCTCGAAGAGGAGAATCTCAGGACCGGCGAGTTTATCGGTTGGGAAAAGTCTTCCAGAGGTCAGTCTGTCTATTTATTTATTTCATCAAAATTCTTTTTTTTTTTTTTTTTTTTTTTTCTTAAACCATTTGGCACACTTACTGATGAACACAAATGATTTTTAGGTTCATTATTTTTGCTTGTGTTTGATTCGGCTTATCTATTTTTACGTTTCTCAAACTCTTAACCCACAAACAGGGTTTTACTGACGCTTCCTTGAGTGGGTGTACTTTTCCTGTCCCTTGGTGCAGAGCTAGAGGTTTGGATGTTATATTATCCAATGTAAAA
Organism: Anisolabis maritima; assembly: GCA_010014785.2. NCBI lineage: Eukaryota > Metazoa > Arthropoda > Insecta > Dermaptera > Anisolabididae > Anisolabis > Anisolabis maritima. The sequence continues at coordinate 3,212 of JAAAKE020138837.1, forward strand.
AAATTAATATATTTTAACTGGGCTGAGGAAGGCTTCCAGTTGCAAAACGTCTCTCTGGAACCTAGAATCTCAAGGTGGATAATATCGCTTCTCCCCTGGGGGGAGTAGTAGCCTCAAATTCAGGGGGCATTTTATAGAAATAAGGTGAAAGGCAGAAAAAGAAAGAACTAAGAAAAGTTTTGTTTGTATTTGTATAATATACATAAAATTATTAAATTTAATACTATTAATTGTGGAATAAAAATTCTTTTAGTTGATTTTATCATCTTAAGTTTAAATTTATTGATTTTATAAAATAATTTTGTTACTTCATGCTCCAAGGTGTCTTATTTAGAAAATAAGCTTCATTTGGAATGGAGAGAATAAAATATCTACATTTCGCTTCTTTTGTTTGTTCATAATATATTTAATTTGCAGGGGGCGATGAGTAATTTAGAAAATAAGCTTTTTAGAAAAGGGGGCGGGAGGCGAAAAATCTCTGCTCTAGAAGGTCAATATCAATATTAAAAAGACCCTTTAGATTTTGGTTGTTTTCTTCTCTAATTAAAAATTTTAATACAAAAAAATACTTTACACAATTTATTTCATATATAGGAAAGAGAAAGTAAAATATAATATTTACTTTATAGAAAGGTCCAGTTTTTTCAATGAATTTCTAAATTTAAGAATCATTTTAAAAGCTGAAAACAAAATTTTGAAAAAGGCAAGAGGATTTTAAAAAATAAAAAGGAAATTTTCCAGTCATTAGATGATAATTTTTTTATTGAATTTTTCGACAAGTCTTTATGTTATTATTTATTATAAATAATTCCTATAATACTTATGTCACACTTAGGACATTTCAATTTCATAATTTATTATCAGACTGAATAGAAATTTGTTTCATCTTAATGGATAATTAGGAGAAAGAAGAACATGAAAACAAAAATCATTATATTTATGAAATTTTCTATTTTTTGATTTTATGAACCAACCTTTCCTTAATCCATTAAGATGAAACAAAAGAGAGCATTTTCTTTTGAGATGGATAGTCTACTTAAATTCCTTTGTGTTTTAATACTCTAAGAAGTGGTTAAAAGATAAAAACGTATTTTTCATTTAAATAATTAAAATTAATTAGAAAATTAATAAAGAAATAATTTCAGTTATTAAAAACATTTCATTTTTAAGGATTATATTAATTTACTTTTCATATCTCAGAAAATAAATACTTGATTCTCAAATTATTAGGTCTTTTTTTCCCCTTGGTTGAACTTAAAATTAATTTAAAAAAAAATAATTCTTTTGTATTTTTGTTATAATAGAGTATCTTTTTTTTTTTACATTCTAATTAAAATTTGTTAACAAACATACGTGTTGGTTGGTTAATTAAATCCACCCGATGGGTGAATATTATCTGAAAAATCAATGGTAAGAAAAGAGAGAAAGAAGAACGAAGAAAGAGGAAAAAAACAATGAGAAATAGTGATAAATTCTTAGCATATAAATGGAAATGATGACAAGAGACGAGAATAATAATAAATTCCGGATCTTTGATCCCTCACTCTTGCTTCGTCAGAGGGTCAGGTTAAAGAAGAAGAGAACGAATCAAATGGGCGTGGGATTTTTAGTCAAAAAATAACTTCAAACGAGAGAAAAAAAAAAGACGTATCGTGCACTTAAGACTTTAAAATAAGAATTTAAAGGATAGGAAATAATGTAGATTAAATTAATTTAACCCTCTCATAGTTATAATATAATATAATAATTTAATAATAAAAATAAAAAAAATAACTAATCAAACATTTAATTGCTTGCATAAATTCGTTCGTTTTTTTAACCTTTTCGGCATTTGAGGCCATATAGACAAACAATTTAAATATATTTTTTTATTTTTATTATTAAATTATTATATTATATTATAACTATGAGAGGGTTAAATTAATTTAATCTACATTATTTCCTATCCTTTAAATTCTTATTTTAAAGTCTTAAGTGCACGATACGTCTTTTTTTTCTCTCGATTGAAGTATTTTTTGACTAAAAATCCCACGCCCACATCGACATCGTGATTTGTCATTTGTGATATATATATGTCTATATATATAGACAGACATATAGTGAGAAAGTATTGCGATCACAAAATATATATATAGACAGACATACAGACAGATATTACCGTATCGCTTTTATCAGAGCTAAATCTCGGATGGGCAAGTGTTATGAAGTTTTATTAAAATAAAGTTAAAATACTGTATATCAACAATAATTAAATATAAACCTTAAAGGGTTCAGTGATTTTGGATACTAAGGCCTGAAATAAATTTTAATTAATTAAAAGAATACATATTGAAAGGAAGTCGTTTTGTGGCGTCTTTGAAGGTAGCCAATTAGCGCAATGACTTCTGATTGGCTTGTGTCTAGGCTCTCTATTATGCACTTCGTTCACGAAGGAGGAAATTATAATAGTTAGCATTGTATTTGCAGCTTGATAGATACTCACTCATAAAAAATCATATAATTGCATAACTATATTGCAAATAGGATTTATTGACTGAGATCTAATATTCCGTTTTTTTTTTTCAACTTTAACCCTTATACTTGCTTTTTAAATCTTTATTTTGTCCGTCCTCTTGATCTTGCCATCCCATCCCAAGTGTCTCTTGAGGTGTCCCTATGCCAAGTGCAGATTCTCCACATCTCAAAGCTCACTAGAAGGACTCCTTCAAATTTTTCATTCTATTATATTCTGCTGGAACTATCCCGTAATGTGGTAGTGTCTGACAAATTTTTTTTCAACATATTTACAAATTTGATATCTTTGCAACTTAAATTATTATTGTTTAATGGATGTCTAATGCCATTTTGGAGTTGTTAAAAAATTTGATCCTTAAAACCTTGTTTTGTTAATTTTAAGAGGGAGATAATCCTTCCAGCCCTTTACTATGCCACTGAAAGCATATTTGTTATGATGTTATAAATAAATCACATTCCATAAAAATTATTTATTATTGGGCCTTGTTAATTTAACCAAATTAACAAAAAGAAGGCGTAATGTCGGTTGCCTTCCTACAGGCGTATTTTTTTATTTTTATAAAAAAATTGAATATATTTGAAATTTTTTACTTATTATTTAAGTATGTCAAACTCAAAGAAAATTTCAAATAGTTTTTCAGTTTATTCGGATTACCAAAATTGAAACTGGGATAGTTTCCTTGAACAGTTGCAGTTACAGTTAATTTAATTGTTTAGAAATTCCTGCCCCTTGGAGCAGAGGGAAGCTCGATACTCTCCCTAACTAGCGGTCTAGAAATTTTATCTTATAATTTTAATAGGATTTTTTCTGATTTTGGTCTTCTGTTACATATTTTCTCCTCCCAATTTTTATTTTCTCAAAATTTCTTACAAACAATAAGATATTTCAATAAAAACCCGAAAAATGGATGACTGGATTCTCCTTTTAATTCTAAATAATTTTAATGACAAAATTTTTTGCGGGTCCCTTGAAATTCAAATGGACCTCAGGTTCAAATAAGTATGTACGTATTACACAGACAGGTGGGCTGTACGTTCATTTATTATTTTTTAATAATCTTAAAATCGATAAATGTATAAATTATTAAAACTCATTCTGAGGAAAAAATAAAGAAATTTATTTTTAAAAAGTAAAAATTAATAATTAAATGTTATTGTTTATATTCACTCGATGACATTTCTTTATTTATATCCTGGATTAGAAATTATTCATTTATTTTTATGTTAAAATTCCAATTTATTTATTAATCACTCTTCAAAAAATTTCACTTCATTAAACAATCCAGATTGTACAAATTTTTTTCTGAGTGATGCCCTCAGGGGTTCCTGGGTTCTTTGCCTCGAGTATAGATCCATACATATCTACCTTTTCCTGTCTCAAAATTTTTTCCTACCTTTTTTCTTTTAGTGTTGATGAAAAGAAATTAGAGGGGAGAGAAGTACGAAAATTTAAAATCTACAAAAAAAAAAAGCAAATAAAAAAATCAGAGATACGAAAAATTTTTTGACTTCCATGTTTTCTTTTCTAATTTGGGGTCCTTTCTAAAACAGGACCATTAATTCGGTCACTAAATTAGGAAAAAAAAATTTACTCTATTTAAAATCGAACTCAAAAACTCTTATTTTATAATTGTTTTTTTACTTATTTATTTCTCTTGCAGTGTGCACCCAGCAGCGCCCCGAGCCGACTGATATTTAATTTATACTTCAAAAATATTTGTAAGAAATTTGTCACAATATTTTGTTTTCTAAATAAATAATTCTTTTTTTTTTTAATTAAATAGAGGAGTGTTTTGTTATTTGGACTACCTCTACCTCTTCCTTACTTCCGGTGTGTTTTACCATTGGCAGTGAATGTGATCAGCCCATCGAAAGGAAAAGTGCTTACAGTGATAAGAGAGAGAGAGAAAGAGAGAGTGACATTAAAGCTCCTCGGCTTGGGGCTTTCGCTTCACTTGATCTCTGCTCGTTGTTCTATCCACGTCCCGTAAGGCGGACAAGCAAACCTTTGCGCTCATTACCGCTACTTCACCATGCAGGTTAGTTTATTTTTATCCTTCAACCCTCTTTAAACTTGGCATTTTTTAATTCAGTATAATTGATATTATTGGTTAGATGAGAAGTCACAATGTATAAAAGCCCTTTTTGACTTCCCACCGAGAGTGCGTTACTGGCAAATTTTCATTTTAATTTTCAATCTTCATTTGTGTATTAATACGGTGTGATGACTGCAAAAAAGAATTTTTATACAAACGGAATTTCAGAAATCTCATCGCTTTACAAAAAAAAAATTCAAAAAAAGGAATGAAAGTGGAATGAACTTAATCACGTGAAATAACTCAAGTCTGACTCTTTATAGCATTTTGTTTTTAATTTTGACCTCATTGAACCAATTTTCTCTCTCTTGCTCCTGTTCTTGGTTGCATGCGTGGTGCATTGGTCATAGGTTCGATGGAATAAAAAAAAATTAGGGGGACCTAAAATTATGAAAAATACAGTGGGCATTTCCATATATCTTTTGTTTCGTCTTAAGGGATACTCAAAATCATCAATTTCATAATATTTTACTTATTAAATTTATTATTTTCGGATTTCATGTATATTTTTTTTTTAGGGAAAAGCCTTAAATTAAAGGCTGAAAACCCCTCAATCCTAACAAAAAAAATCATTCCCCTGTTGGTTACCCCTGGTGTATCGTGCACTGATGACACACACCATTCCCTATCGCCGGTTTCGGGTTCTCTGACCCATTCCCGGTCACCCTCCCCCTGTCTGCCATCTTCATGTATATTTTCTAATTATCCATTTAGACCAAAGATAGTATATGTATTAATTACGATACAATTATCCAGGCATATTTATAATGGTATCCAAATAATTTAAATAAATTTTCAACGGACTGCCTGGGCATTTGAAAAGAGATAGAAACCGCTACTTTATTTTCACTAATTTCACTTGCTCGATAATGTAACCGTTTTCTCTGTGTAATAAAGATAATGTTGATTAAAATTTATGTATTTTCTTTCCCACAAATTGCCGGATTGTCGAGAGACGACCATACCCATTCCCAAAACTAACTCTCTCACCCAGCAATTGAGAAACCCGGAGATAATAAATTAAAATTACACATAATATAGATCTATAACTATTACGAAAAATATTTATTTATTTTTTCTCACTTTATTGTATTCTTACCCCTTCCTAGGCTTTTTAAAGTTATTGACCCTCTGGGAGAGTTTATTTTTAATTTGGCATTTGAATGAATTTAACAATAATAATTAAATATTTATAATTTTTATTTTTATTTTAATTATAAATTTTCCGCTTAATTCTTTATTAAGATATCACAAAGAAAATGCTTAATATTAAAATATTTAATCATTCTTTGATTCTTAGATGGCCTTTTCTAAAACGATGCAATCTTTAGTACGCTATATTTAAAATCTTATTGTAATATAATTGTTTATAAAAAATTTTTAATAACTGATCTTAAATCCAGTATTTATTGAAATAAATTAACCATTTGAAAAGAAATAAAGATAAATTCGTCAAAAATAGATTGAACTACTAAGTTCTTCAGTTTCATATCAGTCAGATGTGAAGGTGGATAAAAGTTCTTTTATTGGTAGAATTTTTTTTTCAGGGTTTTATTATGATCCAGAGGAGAGGGGATCAGGGAATTGGGATATGGGGGAGGGGGGGGGTACCGGGAATGGGTCAGAGAACCCGAAACCGGCGAAAGGGAATGGTGTGTGTCATCAGTGCACGATACACCAGGGGTAACCAACCGGGGAATTATTTTTTTTGTTAGGATTGAGGATTTTTAAGCCTTTAATTTAAGGCTTTTCCCTCAAAAAAAAAAGGTTTTATTATAATAATTTTAACTTCACATAATATTTTATTATTTTTTAAATAGTGATTTATTTTTGAAGAAATCTATGGAGTGTTTAGTGATAGAAACACTAAAAGATGGGTAAAAATATCCTTGGGAATAAATTTCTCACTCTCCCTTCTTTAACCTTCATTTTTTTATTCACTATTGAATAATTTTTTATACTCAAGGATTTCCAAGCTTTTATTTAATTATTCTTTGTTAATATAATTTTAATTAACTCCAGGCACGTTTCGGTATTTTACTTCATTAAATTCTAAAATGGTAGAAATTTTATTTTAATCTGATAATACATATACGTGTTTACGTGTTATTATAAAATTATAAAATACAAGTACATCCCCAATATTTTTTCCTTTGTTGTTTAGTTAACTTAACCTCACTTTTAGAAATAAATGTTCGCAGATTTTGTTTGCAACGTCATTATGACGCGACATTCAATAGCCAATCTATTTGCTTGCCATTGCAAACATTTTCCGATTACTATATTGTTTAGGGGATTATATGTATGATTGAATATTTTGTTTTTAAATTTTAGACTTATTCCAGTGAAATTATTAACTGATTTTTTAATCGGTTAATGTTCCCTGAATTCTAAAAAGTGTCATTATCTTATGTATGTAGAATAACTCGCTCTCTCACTGAGCCACTTAATATAGCCACTATATATATAAAATTTTTTCAAGAGAGTTCCTCTTCAAATTTAAAGTAATATGTAAAATTATTCTTTTGGTTGTTAAAGTCATCCAAATTTGAACAAAAATATTTATAATACTTAAAATTATCCAAGAATTTTTAAAATGAAGGTTTCAGAATTGCTGTGGGACTAAATCTCGAAGAATAATATTATTAATAGAAATAAATTTTATTTCATTTTCTAGAGATTGCTTGTCCTCGGGATGCTTGTCTTTCTCTTCATCTCAGTTGAATGCAATCGACAACTGAGGAGCGCGAGAGAAGACCATGGATTGGTAAATATATTTATTATGTCAGAAGATTTTATTTCGTCAACAAGTTAAATGAAATTTCTAAATATAAGGAGATCATATAAAGTATTTTTAAAACTGCGATCACTTTGTTGATAAAAATAAAAAAGATTTGAGATACAAAACTTTTATAGTTCTAGAAGAAAAAAATCACCAAAAATGATAGAATTGAAATTTTTTATTTTCTAAGAGAATACCAAACCGAAATGAACTAACCGAACCGAACCGGATCGAATTCAAATTTATTTAAAACATGAAAACTCAGAGGGCTATTGATAATTGAAATTAATATATAATATAAAAATATATTTATTTAAATAAAAAGTTTTTTCTTATTCAGAATTTCGATTTCCCCTCTTATCTATCTCAAATTCACTTCATCTCTTTGGAAATTTAATTATTTATAACCATCGAAATTTTAATTTCGTAATTTTTTGCGGACCACAAGAACTTTTAGAGCTCGAATGATGATATCGGCACCCCCCAAAGAAACTTGCATAGATATTTTGTTTAGAATAATAATAAAACATTTTGTCAGCTCTACGCCTATATATTTTCACTAAAAGTATATTTAGTTTTAATGAGGCATATCTAATAACAAGATAAGTAAATAAATTTTTCATTTTATGAAAATTATCATTATCACTTCTCGGCGCTAAAAGGAAAAGGCGAATGACAAATCTAATAGAAATTTCAACTAAAAATAATCCAAATGTAATGATAAATAAAGCTGCTTTATAAACAAACAATTTGGATTACAGTAATGGAACTCTCCATTCGTAATTATTCTTAATCCTCAAATCCTCTCTCTATACAGAGTTTAATTACTTCTTTTTTTAATGATATAAAAAAATACAATACATGCATTAAATTAAAAAATTCCTTATCAAGGAGAGTTATTGGGGATATGATAAGGTTTGAAATTTTTGTTTGCTAACTTCCCTGTGGTATTCTCAAAATTTTATTCGCTAAACGTGGACGGTCATTTGTTTATCTTTTCACCATCCAAGATATTAAACAATCCCCCCCACCCCCCCTTGTGGCCGAGAGGTTAAAGATACTGACATTGTCTATATTGATAACCTTAAAAGCCAAGAGGTGTGGGTTCGGATCCCAGGCAGTCTGAAGAAAATTTATTTATAGCAATTGATATAAATAAATATGACTGGATTACATTGTCGTAATAAAGTCTATATGACCTCAGATGCCGAAAAGACTAAAAAAAAAATTTCATTTTTAAGTCCCTTCATTCTTATTTAGTAATAATAATTTTTTATCCAATTAAACTTCCATTTGAGGATTTACGATGTATAATTTTTCCTTTTCTCTAATAGTTTTTAATAATCCATTATTTAATTACCTTTTAGAAAATATTAATAGATTTTAATGATTTCTATTAAAATTTTTTTCTGAAATTATTAAGTAAATGAGAAATTGACATAGATCGGCATGGGAAATTTTTTCTTAATCAATAATAATTTTCAGAATATTAAGAGTTTTATATTTTTTAATTAAGAAAACAATGTGGATATGTGACTTTAAATCATGGCTGGAATATTTTTTTGAGTAATATTCTAATTTCAACTAAATAGGATTTTTAAGGAATCAAGAACAATAAGATAGAAAAAAGAAAACTAATTATTATTTATTTTAAATATATTTTTCGAATCGGGCACGTTACAATCTTATAACAAATTTTTGTATTTTTTTTCTAATTTTATTCTGAAAATTTACTCATTGTGATTTCTAAGTAATACAAAATTGAATTCAATTTTTATGAGAATCGTCTTCGGCCAATTTGATCTCGATATAATTAGCCAAGAGGACCATCATTTCAACTTTTTGTTTAGGACTTCTTAATCTTCTTTGCTGGGGGCGGGCTTAGAGAGTAATATCCGGTGCGTTTATGTTTACTGCCTTGATGACACAAATTTCAAAAAAAAAAAAACACTATTTTGAAATTTTTAAATCTATTTCAAAGAAAATTTTGAATAAAAAATTATTTTTTAAAAATTGATCATAATTTGTTTCTTAATCAATTCATTAATAAAACGGCGAACACGTAGAGAGAGAAACATTCACTATTTCATTTTTTTCTTCTTTATAAGCATTTCAAATCCAAGTCTCATTTTATTTTAAAATAAATAAAAATTTATGTATTTATTTCGAATTTGATCATTCATACATATAAAAAGAGAGAAATAAATAAATAAATAAATAGAGACAGAAAAAGAGGAAAGGGAGAAAGAGATTTTCTCGTTGGATTTTTTTTTTCTTTGCTTCTCCCTTCCGCGAGTGAATTTATTGGTCTAAATTTGCATACAATACGGAAATGGAATCTCTCGCTTCCTTCCGTCTTCCTTGTTTCTCATTCTCCTGGACCAGGAGGGAGAAAGGAAGGAATGATATGCAAAATTCCGCAGTTACCTCTCAATGATATCATCAACTCCGCCTCCGCCTTTCACCTTACGATATTTTATTATATCACACCTCTCGATTTTATAATATTAAAGATTAGTTATCGAATTATATTAAATCAATCTCTGGTTATTATTAATCAACTAATAAATAAAACGGGCCTTGATAAATAAATATACGATATTATCCGATTTCTTTCGTCATCTTTATTTAAATGTTCTTCAAAAGAAGGAATTTAGGCTGATCGCTTCAGTGGTCTAATTCTTAAATATGTGATCTTTTTGGGGCTAAGACCAAAAAATTTTTTTTTGCTAAACCTGTTCAGTCTCACGTTCCTATCTCCCCCTCCCCTTTTTGTAGCCATTTCAAAACTTTAATTTACTTTTTTCTTACAATTAATAAAATAATTTTAAATTTATTTAAAAAAAAAAAAAACCACAGGTAATTTTATAAAATTTTAAAAATTATTTTTCATTCTTATTTCAAAAGAGAGAATTTATTTTTTATAAAATTATTTTATTATAAAATGTTTTTCCAAATATAAAATTAAAAAAAAAAAAATTCAAAATTTTTCCATTTATAAAATACGGACAATTTTAATAATATTTAGTAATAAAAAAATTTCA
>JAAAKE020138848.1:0-13645 GCA_010014785.2 Anisolabis maritima
AAAACGAACTGAACTAATTTTGCAAGCCAGAGGCAAAATGTAACAAAAAATTTCTATATTCTAATAAAAAATTATTATTAAATCTTTTCAAGAAATTAAATTAATAAATACCCTCCCCCTGTGGCTGAGAGTTTAAATATATTGACAATGGTAATATTTATAACCTTAGAAGTTAAGGGCTCTGGGTTCAGATCCCAGGAAATCCAATAAAAATTAATTTAAATACTAATTGATATAAATAAATATGTCTGGATTACAGGAATCGTAATTAAAATAAATGTGCATCGTTTCAGGTCTGTATGGCCTCAGCCCAAAGACAAAAAAAAAGAAATTAATAAATAATAAAAATAAAAAATTCGAGATTCTTCAATTCATTCGAATATAGCTCCAAGGTCTAGGTTAAGTTTCTCTTTTCTCTAATTCTTTGAATACGTATGTTTTTAAATGAGTTTATGATAAAGATGCAAAAGTTAAATTAATTTCCAAAAATCTATAAAAGCTTCTTTATTATTTATTTGTATTTGACGGTTGTTAGAGAAAAAGCCCAAGGTTCTTTTGTGTTTATTTTTATGTTTAAATGAAATTAGGGAAAAATTAAGAACCCGGAATGAAATAATTTGAAAATAATAAAATATATAGTTTAAAAAAACCCAGGAATTAAAACAACCTAATTTTAGAGAATTTTTATTTTAGCCGATCAAATCATTCATGATCTGGGCAAATATAATTATTTATATTTTGAAATTATTTGAATCTGAAAGTTTAGGTGTAACTTCAACCAACTCTCGATCTAGACACTAAAATCAGGATCTCATAAGATCAAGTTAACACACCCCTAAAAAATTATTATTATTATTATTATTATTAAAAAAACTTGATCCTCTCAGCCGAGATCGCCAGCTCCTTCCCCTCTTCAAATTGTATTTCTGGATGCATTTGTATCCCTTTATACCTATCCTTTCAAAAGAGTAATCTTATGCACTCCCAGAGAGCCTAATTTCATAAGATACCTGGAGACTGTGGTCAGTAAAGCTGCAAAATAGGCGAGGAAAGAAAAAAAAGAGTTGCAGGTCAAAATGTATTATTATTTTGCTTCTTGATTCTCACCTTCTTTACGTTCTTGATAGAAAATATAATTGTCTTTCTATATACCAAATATTTTCATTTGTTAAGGATCCCATTTATGTAACACTGGTTCGAATTTCCAAATATTAGGATGTCCTAGGGGTTTAGGAACATCTTGATTAGACCATCGGAATTCTGGTAAATCAATACCAAACGTAGGTCCAGCTTGTGACCAAAATAATAAATCGTGAACCAAATTGAAGCTGGTAATTTTAGCATCGGTTGCTCCATACATACGATGTCTAATTGCTGGCCAAGGATACGTGCCATTTGCCGGATTCAAATCGGATCGGGCAGCAATTGCATTGTAGGCATTGTTCTTAGGCGTGCATTGTTCACATTCAGAAGCAGGATCATGAGTGTAATTGTTATAACGCAGAAGAGCAAGCATTGAGATTTCATCTTGGACCTTAGAAAGATCACGTCTGAAGATAATCGCTCGTGGAGTTTTATCATAAGTAAACCAATCACCGTAGCGTTTCTGCATCTCTGCATGGCCATTGAGATTAAAAATGTCATTAAAATACGGTGTGTTGTAACTCGCCCAGTAGAGATCGGATCTCAATTTGGTCGTCATATCTTCAGAATGAATGAAGCCTGGAATTTGTTCCAGCACCCAGAGTAGATTCGACTGAAAAAGAGAGTTATATAGCGATATTAGTATGTTAAGAAAAATATATATGGAATTTAAAATTATCACTTAATTGTATGTGCGCGATGCCGGAGTTGCAGTGAATTATGGGTAAGGGGGACAGGGGTGTTAGCAAAAAGGTTTCTCCACCAAGAATCTCTCTTCTTTCATTTAATCACAAGGATAGATTATACCGGGCTTGTTATTTCACCGTCAGGCCCGCCTATCACCATTGCACACACTCGTCTATCGTCCGTTTCAAGAATATACTCAACTATAAATATCATTTAAATTTCTATCAATCAACACTCTTCCCATTCTGTGCCACAATTTGTCCATAATAAATAAATAACAAAAAAATTTCTTATCTTATTCTTTTTTTTTTATTGAGAATTGGCTTTATGTAAATTCATCCTTACTATTGTTGCGACACTCCACGATAATAAAAAGCTTAATCCTACTCGCAGGGAAAATATACCTTCACCCAAGATTAGACTCTTCAAGGATTAAACCAATTACAAAGAAAGTCACGATTCTTTTCCTCCCTCTTCAACTAATAATGACCCTATCACTGAAGGAGTGACGATTAAACGGAAATGAATTATAAGTAAAAAACTTACCGGCAAATTTTTAGGTTTAGTGTATTGTTTGAACAATTTATAATCGACAACCATCCAGTGATTGTTAAGAGTCCCGCTGTTATATTGTGAGAATATTTCAGTCCATTCTTTTCCTCCTGTCGCCAAACGATTGGCTACCAAAGAACGGAGCCATTCAGGTACCTGAAACAAATATATTTTATTTCTTAAAATTTTTTTACTATCAAAAATTGTGAAAAATTTCACCTGGCCAGTAGTTTTAATATTGGACCACAGAGAATCATTTGCATTTCCAATTGTAGTTTCCGTGGTAACAAGTCCACTAGAAAGGATGTAGAAATCATCACCACTAATAATGAAACCTGGGTATGAGGAGAAGGACATCGAAATTCCAGACACCTGGCTGGTCTCATCAATACTCTTACGGAATGGAAGTTTATATAATTTTTGCATTCGAAGCATTGTAGTATATCTAAAAACAGGAGTAAAAAAGTTTTCGGTTAAGGTGTGGCTTCCGGTTGAGAGGAGCCATGATAAATTAAATAATATTTGATGTGATTAAGTCAATAGAAGACAAGACTTGTATCTTTATTTAATATGGCTATCAGGCTAACGTTTCAGTTTCAAATGCAAACGAAAATTTGCGTTTCTTTCAAGCCTTGTTAAAACTATGATGCTTCTTAATTTTTTTTACATATATATATATATATACATATATAAGCAAATGTATGTTTCATATATATTTATTTTATTATCTATGTTTCAAAAAAGTGGTATCAAATTTTTTAATTTTTTTCAATTTTTTCTAGTATATTTTATATGATTTCACTGAGATTTTTAATTAGATAATAGAAGAGGGAATCAGATTAAGTATCTAGGTAATTGAAATAAAAAAATTTTTATATCTTGTTGCCGACGCTTAGAGCTCATCTCAAGGCCTAACGTGAAGTGTAACGTGTGCTCGAAAAGTCGGCAACAAGATATGAAGATTTTTTTCATTTCAACCACCTGACTGGTTGGTTCTCGCTTCCATCATCCAAATTCTTCTAGCTTTTCCGATTTTTTAAAAATTTGTACCATAATTGATTATCCGGACGACACCTAATCCAGATAATTGAGTTTCTACCGTTTAAAAAGATTTTTTAAAATAAATAAATAAAAAAAAATTGAATAATTAGTATTGATGATGGATGTAGTTTTGATGAGGGAGAAATTAAAATATAGGGGCTACCTTATATAATTTATTTACAAATATTTCGGTCTTATTGGAGCCAGACCATCGTCACTGCAAGCTATGATGGGTCTTTATCAAAAAGCATAAAATCAAAGCCCCACCATTAAATCATATCTTCACTGACGATGGTCTTGCTCCAATAAGACCGAAATATTTGTAAATAAATATTATAAAAAGTAGCCCCTATATTTTATTGGAGTTTAATTTCTCCCAACCTCTTATCAAAAAATATAATATTTAGTTTGAGTTAAGGATGGGATGCATTCAGGTGAAAAATAAAAACAGTTGATTTTGTTGCCGAAGTTTTGTATGTCTATGAAGGACGGTCTCAGGGCTAACAAATAGTCAATATTTACAGTTCAATAAATTTATTTATATTTTTAAATTTATTTGAATGGCCTTGTGCTTTAAAGCTACATTTAGCCAAAATCAATGTATGCCATTATGGATTATGAGGATGCAACCAAGGAGGCCTCCCCCCAACCAAACGAAAAACGCCCAACAGCGAGACGCCCCGACCAAACTTCATCTCGTCACCGAACGACTACATTCGAACAAAGCATGGCCGAAACGTCCTACAACCAGGAATTCCCCATCCAATTGGAGGAAGAAAAAAAAACAGGCAGCATCCTCACAATCCAACAATTATAGTGAATATTCTTAAAACTAAAAAATAAACACATTAAAATTTTACAATGTATGTAATTCGGGGAAATAAAGTTTCAATTTCCCATTTGATGCAATATGCCTTTTTATTTTATTTGATATTTCGTACTTGGTATCCAAATAACTAAATAGAATCACCATCGAAGCTGGAAGTGAAAGATATTCTGCAATACTCAAATAAAATTTATTATTTTTATCTTTGTGTTAGTGGCAAGCCAAATATATGTGATCGATATTCCCTATGAATAGTCCATCACAATCACAGAAGGGTGACAAATTTATTTTATAATAAATATATATGGTATATACATATATTACATGTTAATTGTTAACATCAATGTTACAAAAATAAATTTACCGAGCAACTGTAAATATTGACTACTTGCTAGCCTTGAGATAGTGCATCACCGGCATACAAAACATCGACAAGAAAATCATCTGTTTTTATTTTTCACCTGACTGCTGACCGCCCCTAACTCAAATTAACTATTATAGCAATCAAAAAAGAACAACTGCATTTTAATCTTTAAAGTTATGGATGATCCCATTTTTAAGACAATCAATCCTAAGGCATAATTCCATTTGAGTTTATTAATTTCTTACTCGAGCCATGTATTATGACCAGCGAAGAGATTGGACCCATCAGGCATGATTTTAATTAAAACTGAACATCGGTCTTGGCTGCCAGTCAAGACAGACGGTTGATGAGTTTTTCGCTCCTCTTCAGTCCTGACAGCTCCCGTAATATCCTCCAACTCCTCATTACTATTAAGCCACAAAAGATCCTCGAGAGAAATAGGAGTTCTTGGTCTTCCCTGACTCTCTTCCTCTTTGAACCATTGTCGATAGCCTTGGTAGAGGCCGGACACTTGGGTCATCGCCAAATCTATCTACAAAGGAAATATCAATGTAAATATTGAGAAATAATTTTAAAATGCAGAAAGTTTACCTGATACCAGTAAGGGTCCTGGCTTTTGTGTTGGGTGATTTGTTCTCTAATCCAGGCCCAGTTGGAATTAAAGAATTGCCTGATCCGCGCGCAGAGCTCTTCCTTATCATTGCAATACTCCTCCAATAGATTCTTCCAGTGAAGTTCTATTAAAGGGGCAGTGATGTATCCCTCAGACATTCCGGCTCCGAGAGCCTGCATCTTGCTATCAGCCAACGAATTTGACTCGCATTGTAGATAAGCCCAACTACAAGAAAAAAAAAATAGATTACAAAAATTATTTAAATTAATTAAAAAGAAAATAGCCTTGTCTCTTAGGGTAAAGTAAGAGGTACCAATGGTCAGTCACTGGTTCGCTTCCAGTCCTGAGCGATAAAAATTTATTTCTATATTGGCTACCAATTAATTTAGATAAATAAGGACGGGGTCTAAATGGCCTCAGATGCTTAAAAAAATATAGAAAATATATAGATAGATAATTTGTTTCCCTTACGTCATTTAATTAAAGATTGAAGGACAAAAATGTATATTTTACGTTTTTATTATTATAGTTTAGACTTGAACGTTCACACCAAAAAAATATATTATTACGCCGACAGTGAGAGGGCTTCGTGTAGGAGTTGGCAGGGTGTCGCTGTTCTGTACAGGAGATGGGGGTTCGCATTCTGGGCATGGTGGGATTTTTTCATTAAATAAAAATATTTAATGTAAATAAATCCTCATGTATGGCTTGCATTGGAACATTGGACCCCACCACAATAGAGCCTCATGCTCAAGAGAGGGAGTTGGTGTAACACCTCGTCGGTCGAAGGATTCCCTCTCAAAGAAGCACTCTTCGCAAGGAGCAGGCCTCGCCGTTGCTGAAAGAGTACCTCCTCAAACCATATCCTCTCTATCATAGAATAGTTTGAAATAAAGGGACGGGGTGGAATTAGATATAGGTGTAGTTAGCTAGCTAGAAATAAATATAGGAGGAGGAGTTAAAGGAGGAAATAAAGTAACTTCGTGGGGGTCCCGATAGATGGTTACGGCCAGAGGTCGGCAGGGTTTGAGGTGTGTATCTCCGTGCACGAAAGCACCTGGGGTAAATAAACGGGGCTCCGATAGGAGGGCATGTACGGTCCAAATAAATAAATAAATAAGGCCGGAAGGTGAAGTTTTATTTATTTATTTATTTTAAGTCTTTTTCTGCATCTGAGGTCATTTAGACTAAGTCCATACATATTTATTTAAATTAAATGTTAGTTAATATAATTTAATTGCTCAGGATGCAAAGCGAACCACTAATCCTTGGAACGTGGAGGAAGAGCTCTACCTCTGCTCAAAGGGAGAGGAGCCTTTATTATTTTTTTTCAAACTCTTCTAAGTGTATGTAATGATAAAAAATCATTTTCGTTAAATTATAAAAAAAATGGGCTAAGGTAAATGAAACAAATTTTTCATGGAGATAATATAATAATCAGGCATTTATTAAATATGCTCCAACTAGCCTCCTTCTTCAGGATTATTTCTATGATGTGTAGATAGAACAACCATCGCCAGGCTACCCCAGAATTAAATTTCCATAGAAGAATCACTTGTTCTTCGATCTTCACATCATAGAAAGAGTCCTGAAGATGGGGACGTTGAATCCTCGAAAAGTTGGCTAGTTGGAGCTTATTTAATAAATGCCTGATTATTATATTATCTCAATGAAAAATTTGTTTCATTTACCTCAATCATCGCCAGGCTATCAGATTTAAATTAAAAATTGACTAAATCTAATAATTAGAAGTATTCAGCTTTGAACTCTACGAGTTAATTAATTCAGTAATTAATGGGGAATACAGAATACATCATTTAGTTTTTAGATGTGTTTAAAATTTTCTCCTTTCATATGATGAATCTATATAAAAATATTTTAGAACCGCGTCCAAAAATCCCAAAAACAAAAAAACTTTTCCAGCATTTTATTTGTGATGCTTGTATAAGAACAGGAGACTTTTTAAGAGAAAAGAATGGCATGTAGTGAAATTCTAGTTTTAGCTCCGGTAACTTGTGGTCGCCAACCACGTTCTCACTACTATTCCATGATTGTAAAAATATTGTGATTAAACTGGAAATATTTTAATAAATGCCTTCGTGGAAAATTAATGAAAAGTGGCATCTGTGATTCTTGTGGTTTTCCAAGATATTAAAAAAATAATTATTAATAGTAAATATTAAATCTCAACTTTTGGAAAATATCTAACTACGACAAATTCTCGAAACGATAATTTTTTTTAAAATAAACAATGAATGAGGGAAAACGATCAAACGGGAACTCATTTTCTTGCCCCATTGATTCTTAATAACAAAAATTGAAAGGGAATGAAGAGAAAGATCAATATGAACAAATATAAACTTGTTTTTTATTTTTTATCTTTTCTAATTGGAAATCTCAAATGAATGACCTTTAGATATTAAAATGAAACAAAATTCCATGAATAAACTCGTCTTTTGATAATTAATTTCAACGAATTTTTTTTTTAATTTGGTATATTCATTAGTTCAAAAATGACACCTTAAATGTATATTTTAGTTTTAGTATGGGAAACTCCTGAAGAGTACTTTACTCTTGTAGTTTTTTTTCTTTATATTTTCGGTTTTTAATATTGCCAAAAAGTTGTCCATTGATAAAACATTGTAAATTAAATTTTACATTAGTTTTGTTATATACATTTTTTCAATATAATCTGCCATTTTCGAAATATAGGGAATTTTTGCTAAAAGCGATCTTTGAATGGAGTACCCTCTCTAGCCATGTGTTTAAAAATAACGCCAATCGAAATATAGTTAAAGTATAAAATTCCTGTTCGAATAAAATATTAAAAATAATCATGGTGAAAGTATTAAGTGAAAGTTGTGGCACCCCCATATTTTTTTCTAATTATTCCCAATGCATTCTAGAAGGAGATAGAAAGTCAAGTTATTACTAATATTATAAATAAATCGATATCTAATTTACTGAAAGTATTTAATTTAATTTCTCCCCTCACCCAGTTTCGTTGATTGCATTTTCGAAAATGCACTTGGCGATAAATTCATCCTTTTCAAAATTCCCCTCAGAGGCGATGACCAGATCAGATGAGTTGAGAATGACGTGAGCATGTTTGATCGAAGCTGAGGTCAGGGCCAGGCCTTGGAGCAAAAGCACAGCGAAACAAAACACTCCTACTCCTTGAGAAGAATCCATCGTAGTGAGGAAAAAATTTTGCTTGTTTTTCCGCTGAGTTGCTTGGCGACCGGCCCTCTTTATCTAAAAAACAGGAAAACTCGTTCCCCTTCTCTTTTAATTCAAGTGGAACGCTGTCTGTCATTTTAAAATTTTCCTCATAGCCGTAAAAAAAATGTTAAGTTTTCCTCATTTTCATTTTTATTTATATTTTTTGTTTTTCCCAAGGCTCTGCAAAAAATAGAGTCCACTTTAAATAAATTTCATTATATTTAGATATCTACTATTGTAAATCCACCAGTAATCCTTCGCCAAGTCAGGATGGTAGTCCAAGGGCTCCATTAAAAAATATATTTATTCGCGGACTATATCTAGAAATTTCGCAAGTTTTTAGTATAAATAACTTGTAGCATATTAGATAAATTTTTTTATAAATTATGTAAATAAAATTGCTTTCTCGATCCATCCAGCTGATGTTTCTGAAGGCCAACACCTACTTCTTCAGGACTAATGGGGTATTAATATATAAATATTCCCATCTCCAGTATATGTAGTCAATTTACTTGACTATATTGAGATTAATATTAATAGAATAGTTATTATCAAATGAAATTAATGATTTTTTTGGATTGGACGCACATACTTTTATTGTGACGATGGGAAGATTATTAATCCTGAAGAAGGAGGAATTGCTCCTCCAAAACGTCAATTTGTTGGAGTTTTTAACTAGAAAGGAATTTGTTTTATTTACATCAATTATCGCCAGCCTGTCCTAGATTGAATTTAATGTTGCCACTTGGGGATGATTCCTATAGGAAATTTATAGTTTAGATGTGAAAGATAAAGCGCCTCATCAACTCTGAGTTAATAATCTATCTTTTTAAAAAAAATTTCTTCTAACTTCCAAAATATGTATTTTTCGCCGTGATTCACTTTGGGGATATTTTTTTTTAGTTTCTTTGGCATCTGAGGCCACATAGACATTAAACAATTACAAATTTATTTTAATGATGATTCGTATTATCCAGGCATATTTATTTAACACTTTGGGGTTTTCTTGCCCAGACTTCGGAATGCAAATTTTATCTTAGAGAATATTAATATGTAATCTTGTACTCGGCCCTTATTATGGGAGGATTTTAGTTGTCTCCTACGACAAACTGCTTAGGGAAAGGAGAGAGCTCAAGCCTCCCGTTCCTTCCCTTTATGAAAAGAAATTTCAAAGAGAAATAAAATAAAATAGCCGGCGGCCCTTGCCTAGAGGAACAGACACCGAAATCATCGCTGTTAAGCAAGGTCAAGCTCTGCTAAAGCTCGGATAAAAAAATAAATAAATAAAATTGAGAAAAATCTAAGAGAATAAATTTATTAAGGAAATGCAAAATTAGAAACCTAATTAAAGAAAAAGTTGGCTAAATCTATGTAGAAGGAGATAAAGAGGGAGGTTCGCTTCCTGTGGTACTTCGTGTAATTTTTTATTTCATATTAAGAAATTTTACACTTTTGTTGTTTTTCGTGCAAACCGACATAGGTCGGCATAAATTCTAGCTACGCCACTACTTGCCTCCGGAGATTATTTATTAATAAATTATTTAAAATAATAAAAAGTTTTGTGCTTTTTCTAAAAAAAAAAACGAATTTATTAGGAAAATGAAATATGAGTGAGAAAGGGGAAAACAACAAAATTTGGTTCCTGTCTGTTGCAGTGGAGGTAGAGGACTTGTTTCCATGAACTAAGGGTCCTAAGCGACAAAAATGATCTAAATTATATTGGCTATCAATTAATTTAAATAAATATAGTCTGAATGCCAGGAGCCGAAAAAATTCCCATTTTTTACCAAATCCAATTCCTTTTTTTATTAGTGATATTAATAATAATTATTACTTTAAGGAAAAAATTAGAAGTGAAAGTAAACAATAATCACGTGCTGTGAAGGTAAGAAAGAAACATGCAATAAAAGAAAAAATAGTAAAATGTCTGCAAATAAAACTCACCTCTAAAATAACCGGAGTTGATTGATCTCTCCATCCCAGATGAAGGAATCTGGTAAATGATGTGCCATAAATCAAAGACAAAAAATAGGAAAGAATAAACCCCGAAATGGGGGATGCTCTAACTCATAATACTTTTTTAATTATTCTTAACTTTATTTTTTAGGGGACGATATCACTAAGATGTATAAAAGACGAGCGGTAGACATTTAACTATTTTTGTTAACAATAAAAAAAATGTATAATTTTTTAAACTTCTTATATATTAAATATTAAGGAACAAATTTATATATTATATAAAATTCTTTATTAAAAAATATTATTTTATTTTGTCAAAAAATAAGATATCGCCATTTTGTATATTTCTATTTCTTTTATGAAGTCTTTTATGGGTCCCATTTATGTAAAACTGGTTGGAATTTCCAAATATCAGGTTGTCCAAGAGGCGAAGAAACTCCTTGATTAGACCAACGAAATTCAGGTAAATCAATACCATATGGAGGACCACCTTGTGACCAGAATAATAAATCGTGGACTAATTTATAACTGGTAATTTTGGCATCGGTAGCTCCATGCATCCGATGACTCAGCGCCGGCCAAGGATACGTGCCATTTGCCGGATTCAAATCGGAACGCGCAGCAATTGCATTTTCCGCGTTGTATTTAGGCGTGCATTGCTCACACAGGGAGGCCGGATCATGAGTGTAATTGTTGTAACGCATTAGAGCAAGCATTGAGGTTTCATCTATGACTTTCGATTGGTCACGCCTGAAGATATTCGCTCTAGGAGATTTATCAAAACTAAACCAATCACCGTATCGTTTCTGCATCTCCGCTTGGCCACTGAGATTAAAAATATCACTAAAATACGGTGTGTTGTAACTCGCCCAGTAGAGATCGGATCTCAATTTGGATGTCATATCTTCAGAATGAATGAAGCCTGGAATCTGTTCCAAAACCCAGAGCACTTTCGGCTGAAAAAACAAAAATTAGTTTATGTGGAAGAGTTCTCACCCTTTAAAAGAAAAATATGTATGTGTAAGGAACTTGTATATTATGAACATTTCTATTATATTTGTTATCGTTAGAGTCCGTATTATTATTGACAACATTGTCATTGCTTCAATCAGAAAAAAATTTCATTCTTTACTTTAACTAGTTAATGTTAGCATTTATTTTTTTTTAGGTAATTTAATATTATTCTCCAAACACTCATTTGAAGAGGCTCAAAAAACTTTTGATCCAATATTTTTCCAATGAAAAGCATTGAGAATTGAATTAAATACAATCTTTCCTTCATGAAAAAATAGACAGCAAAGAAGCAACATTTTCCTGCACTTTTTAAGCCATCGCTAAGGATATCCACTGGGAATATAAGATGGGACCGCTCTACAACCCTATCGAGTCATGTCATGCTGATTTTTATTGTTTATTTTTAAGTTATGTTTCTTTTCATTAATTGAATTTAAAAAAAGAAAAAAAATTAAATAGATAAATAAAATTTCAGTTTTCTTTCTATGATAACGTAAATAAAAAATAATCTTTTACCCATTTTTTTTTTAAGAATAAATTCGCTCCCACTCTACGAATAGGCCCAGTGCTGAAGACCAACGTTTTAATTAATATCACCGAGTTGCAAAAGATTTGGCTCAGCGAATGCTGAGAAAAGCATTGTCCGTGATAAATATTGGGAGGGCGTTTTTTACTGCTCCCTGCGAACCGATTTACTTCAAATTTTAATACCTCCTAAGCTATAAACCATTTAAGCTTCATCCTTTTCCAATGAATAGTTCCATAGATATAAGCCAAAACAAAAGTTATGCATTTCCCACAAATAATGTCGTAACAATTGTGTCAGCAGGGTCCGTCAGTTGGGCAAGAGGGCCCGTTTGATCATGTTTGAGCTAAAATTTCACTTACCTTTCTTGTTATTTATTTTTTCAGGATCCTCCTGCGTATTACTTACGCTACTGCACACATACCCTAAGGCTAAGGACACATGTGCGTTGTTTGAAGCTGCGACATTTCTCTTTTTCTAATAGATACATCATGTGGAATAGAACTCTTGGATACAATTTTTTTAATACAATTTAGCCCTTTCGAATATATTACTTTATGCTAATATATATATACAGAATATAATATTAGCTGTTTGTCGTATCTTTGTACATATAAAATTTTATTTTCCCACACTATTATATATAAAAGTAAAGGATCATGAAAAATACTCCCCATTTTTAAAAAAATTTTTACGTTTCATGTCAAAAGGACCCCAAAATACAAAAAAAAATTTTAAAGTGCATATGTGTATATGTATGTGTGTTGTTTTTATTTTGACTTATACCTCTGGAACTCTATGATCGAAAAAGGATGAAACTTAACAATTTTATAGCACTAGAAGTACATAAGAAGGTATTAAAATTTTAAAAGAATCGGCCCGCAGGAGATGATAAAAAAAGGACCAAAATTTATTACGCACAACGCTTTTCTCAGCATCCGCTAGGCCAAATCTTTTGATAATAATTAAGACTTTTCTCTTCAGCCCTGAGCCAATTTTCATAACAATCCGTCCAGTGGCAGCGGATTTATTCTAAAAAAATCGAACCAAAAATTGGGTATAAGATAACAAGTCATCATAGAGAAAAAACTTTGGAATTTTATTTAATTCCTTTGAATTTTTTTTGTATATTTGGCTTGGTGTAACGGCAGGATATCCGCTGCGAAAGTGGAAAGTGGTGCTTGATTCAAAACATACCCACTCAAAAAACAAACATCTCATAAATAAATATATGTATCGTTATTAATATATATATTGTATAACGTTTAAGAGTCTAGTCTATATGGCCTCAGATGCAGAAAAGACTTAAAAAAATCTTATACGATATATTGGCTTATAGTAGTTGAAAAGTACCTTTTTCAAAATAAACCCCTAATACGGGCAACGCGGGGCTTGCGTTACCTCCACTCCTCCTAAAGCCACAAACACTGCGGTAATTTCCCGCTAAAGTGGCCAGCAGAGCCCCAGGGCGTTTTGTAACGCAATAAGGCTTGCGTACATAACATAAACGCATACGTGGCTCTTAGCCTAAGTTACTTTGTTTTATTAATATATAAAGAAGGTAGGCTTGCGGCCTGGAAAGTCATACGACTTAGACTGCATAAAATGCAGCCACTCAGGACAAGACAAGCCAAAGATGCTTGGAGCAGGGCGCACTCTAAAGACTCGCAAACATCTAAAAAAATCCTAGAGGGATTG
>JAAAKE020138859.1:0-13643 GCA_010014785.2 Anisolabis maritima
TATATATATTTGTATCAGTGTTTTGTATAAAATGTAATTTTTGACCTCGAGGTCAAATCTAAATAAAAAAAAATTTTAAGAATTTGCAAACATTGAGCTGATATACAAACTTCTTGTTTGCGTAGATTGGCTTGAAAAGGAAAGAGATAATTCTTAAAAGCTATCTCTGTTTGCACGAATTCCCTAAAAAGAGAAGCGTTCTAGCTAACTTAGAGATCAACGGTTATTAATTTCATCTTTTAAATAATAAAAAATATTATTAAAAACAGGACCGTGTATAAATTCTTTCGTTTTTTGCTTACTGGAAAACAGGCAACCAAAATTATCAACTTGCTAATGGATTGTTACAATATATTTAATTTATCTAGAGGAACTCTCAAAGAAAAACTTATGCCTCCTATGGTATAATAGATTAAGTTGAATTGAACAAACAATGGATTTTAATTAACTTCTGAGATAAATCCAGCAAGTTTGATGAAGTTGCTTTACCACTTTTATTTTTTCAATTACTTTGTTGATATTAAAAATTAAATTTGTATTCTGGTTAAAGCATTTTTTTAAACAATCCGTTTCATATATTCACTTGTTATTTGACTTCTGGTTCTTGATTCATCAGGAATGCGTTTCTGGTGAACCGCCATCTTGGCGCGATTGCACAAGATGCCCCCCGATCTAGATATTGAGCAATTTATTTATATTTTCTTATTCTGAAGAGACGAGCAACATCGTTTATCGGAAGATAAAAACCAGCCGATCTTCGGCGTCTCCTTAAAATTATCAGTAAATAAGTTAGGGTTCTTCTTGAAAACCCTGACCTGAGAGTCCTCTTGTATGACTAATTTTATAATTTTTTGATCATTTAAATATATTTTTTCTTTATTAATAAGGTAAAAAGTTTTTATTCTTAAAATAAAAATTTATTCAGAGAGGTATTTTTAATAAATAAATTTTTAAGATTTTATCTATTGCATACTTTTTATTTTTTTCTATATTTAGGTTTCTAAATACAGTAATGATTTTCATACAAACTGAGAGAGAGAGAGATAAAATCTCAGGTTCAAATAATTAACAAATACTTTTCTTTAACAAATTCAAATTAGCGTTGAGAATTGGTAATTTTTATCAAAATCGTTTGCATTAAAAAAATAATTACTTAATCTAGAAAGCTTTTATGCTATCAATTTAAAAATTTAGCAGTGATTATGAAATTTTTTCTCCTCTTCCCGTTTATTATTACTCGAGATGCTTTTGGTTGGAGACAAAAACCTCATACCATAGGCGACTTCTTTTCTAGAAAATTTATTTTCCCTATTTCTAATTTCTCCTTCTGTATTTTGAGCTGACGAGACCTATATATCTAGAATGTTCTGGTCGTAAAGAAGAGGTACCGAGATCGGTAAACGAATTAAATTAAATATAAATAACAAGATCAACTAATTAACCAAATAATTATAAATTCTAATGAAAGAGTCATCTTTTTTGGAAATAAATTAATCAAATGTTATTTAGTAAACAAATTAATGTTTGAGAGATTAGTTGGCTAGATACCATCTCTACTCAATGTCGGCCTGAGGGCTTTTGGCGCTCTGTATAAGTGTTTTTGATGCGCCCTATTAAATATATAAATTTAAATAATTGCCCTTTAACATTTGCTAAGCGGTACCCATACATTTTAAACCTATGAAAACCCCTCAAAAAAAAAAAAAGTTTGCGGTCCCTATTAAGCCTGAGTGGCATAGCTAGTGATAAACAATTTTTTGTTTAATACAAGTATTTAAGATAAATTCATTATGAATTGTATATATTAATTTTATAAACAAGTTATTTACAGGAGAAATATCAATATATTATTATATTATTATTATCCGAATTGAACGCTGGAAAATATTCACATATCCCTGCGATGTGTGGGATTAGGCTCGGACTGTGTGGAAAGAACTTCACTTACTATTATTATTATTATTATTATTTATTTTATTTTAAATTTTTTAATCTCTCTCTCTCCCTATATATATAGCATTGGCATATATATATAATAGCGGAGTAAAGAGAGAATAGAAAAGGGATGGACCAATATAATAACTTGCCATTTCGGGTTGGAAAGGGGGTGGAGCAGGGCCACAAGTCCTTTTATGAATACGCTCCTACATCAATTTGTTTTAATAAAAAAATATTCGTTTGCTTCAATTGTGATGTATTTATTTAACTCCAATGCTAAAATTAAATTTAGTTATAAGATATTTATAATCTAATAAAAAGTAATAAAAGACTAATTTGTTTGTTAATGTTACAATAGAAACCCAGTGGAGCTTAAATATCAATTACGGTTCGCCATTATATTTGAAAATTGTCTAATTGTAAAAGAGCTAATTATATTCAAAGGGCATTAGGAAAATATAGAAATGCCTTTTACGGAAATATATTTCTATTTTGAAATTTAATTGAAATTATTTTTAAAATTTTACGATATGGTTTTGAATAAAATCTCTTTTAATAATTAATTCGGAATGGATTTAGTAAATTTTATTATTTTCTTTAATAGGAATAATTTAGGATTATGAACTAACAAGTAATCAATTCAGCATGATGAAATATAAAAATTTGAAAAAAATTCTAAAAATGACTATAAAATTTATAGTCAATATATAAGCGTCGATGTGACCAGTATAAAAATATTTTTAAGTTTTTTAGTATTTTCATTTTTTTGCAAAAACTAAAGAATTTATTAGAAAATTTCTTTAACATAAATTTGCGAGTACTTTCCTTGAAAAATTTTCTCTAAATTCTCTAATAATTAATAAATTATTCAAGAAAACTGAAAATACCATATTTTATCTCTTATTCTTTCGGTTTGTTATTATCCTATTCAAAAGTAAATGGACAACCCATATCTTTAGTTTTGTCTTTATGGATAGTTTACAAGGGCTACATGAAATCCAAAAATAATAAATTTAATAAAAGATAAAACATGAAATTTGATGATTTTTCATTTCATGTAGGTCCCCTAATTATCCTTTATGACGAAACAAAAACTACAGGTTTTCCAATTACTTTTGAGTGGAATATTAGAACAAAAGATGATTAAATAAATTAAAATTTTGGAGTTTTTGGAAAAACTTGCCCAGAAACATACATAAAAATATAGTAAAGTGATTATACTAAAAGAGAAGATAGTTTTTCTATTCTGTCAAAGTTTAAATTTGGCATAATTATAATAACTGCCCCTCAGTAAATGAATTATATATCCATAAAATTTTTTAATAAATATTAGTTTAATGAAAGTACTTAAAATTGGACTATTTATATTTTTTCATTTGTAAAAATAAAAGAAAAAATTCCTCCTTTGTCTTATGGTCGTCTAAATTAAGAAAAAGTGATCAATAAAAAAAGTGCCTGTCGTCATCAATCAAAGATATTGAGAAAAAAATATTTGAATTTCCTATTCTAATTATAGCTCCATTATTTAGCCAAGTATATTTACTAATTGTCTTTTTACTATTTGCCACCATATGACTTCGAGATGACTCAATTTACTCCAATATGTCTGGAATGGATGACCTTTTTATATTTAATATAATTTTAGAAATTAGTTAATTTATAGAGAATACATGGCAAAGTCAATACAAGCATTAAATTGAAATCAATAAAGAGATACCGCCTCCGCGGAGTACATCCCCCCTTTCAAATGCCCCGCCCCCCACAATAGCAAATTGTCTATCCGAGGCTCAAATTTACAAACAACTATTTATTTTACTATTTGCTTTTTATTTATAATTTGAATATTGTACTATTGTACTCTTTGCCTAAAGTCAAATAAAAATAATTATGTAGACGAAGTGAAATGTGGTTTTTCAAAGTCACTATTTTATAATTTTTTTCTTTCTAAAGATTTTTTTTTTATAATTATATGTACTAATAAATAAATTTAATTAACTTCTAATTTGCTAATTATTCAGAATAGTATAAGTTTATAAAAAAATATTTCAGAAAAGAGGAATTTCTTCGCGTTAAAAGGACTACTTTTTGACGTTTGGACCCCCAAGAAAGAAAAAATATGCCTTCTTTTTAATTTTAATTAAAGTAACTTGTTTTTTTTTTTTTTTTTTTTTTTTTTCGTTTATAATGTTTAAAAGTTAGATTAAAAATAAGAGTTTATTTAACTCATTTAAAGTTTTACTTTGTAAAATAGCTTCCTAGCGAGGAATGAATGATAAGAATGATTGCTCCATCATGAGAGAAATATTTTTGCTCCTTGAAATTACTACCAGAGCTTAAAAATTTTAATATAAATTTTTAATTGTCAAGATTTTGTTTTTTTGTACAAATATTATAGAAAAAATTTCCGAGCCATTGCACGTGCTATAGTTTTTTTTGGTATTGGAGAATACAAGGACGTTTAGAGCTGAAATCTTTAGGAATTTATTTATTTTGAAAATAATCAAAATAACGATGAGCCTCTTTAGTCACGAAGGGAGGATGCAGCTATGCCTGCACCATCCCCCCCTTTATCCTCTCAACGGTTCTCCATATAATATATATGGCAGGGTGAACTTTTAAATTATTCTATTATTATATTATTTAATAAGAATTCTCTCAATTTGTTTATATCACTTATATGTTGATCTTGTTTAAAATTTAACTTTTTTTTTTCTTAGAAGACTATAATTTTTCATCTATTGGTGATAAAAATTAAAACTTGAGGGAAATTTCAAAATGAGCTAAATTATTTCTGAAATAAAGTAATAAATCATGAATTAAGGATCCAATCGATCGTCTAAAAAAAAAAATATTGATATGCAAATTCATTAGAAAAAACTAAACAAAAAAACATAAAACCTTTTGAAACTGCATCCAAAATTTAAATATACTATTAATATTAATATTTCGGAAAAGTCAGTAATAAAATAAGCAATTAAATAAAAATAAAATATAAAGAAAAATGCAGGCAGTATTTTTGAATTTTCACCAGCTAACGTTCCTGATTAAAGCCAGATTCAGAGCTAAAAAAATTAAATATCTTCCTCGGGTCAACGTTTTGCATCTCATATTTTAAGAGCAATAAATGATTATAATTATTTATTCATAATCTTTTTTCATTTCGAAACATTGAAAGTAGTAGTCATAAAATCTTTTTCACATAGATTTAATTTAAAAAAATTTTTCTTTTAAAGCTAATTAAATGTATGCTATTTGCATTTCATTTTCTAAACTCTGAAATCAATGCCGAAACGTCAGTTTTTGAAAATTGAGTCTGTATTTTTCTTCATCTTTTTATCTCAGGAAAAATCAACTCCAGCTATATAATAGTCCTTTTTAATATTATTCCTGTAAGATAATCGAAATCTGGACACAATTTGCTAATAGTAATAAATATTTCAAAAATGTAAAATTATTCTTTTAAAAAAGCGACATTAAAATCAATTTTTGGAAAATTATTGGCTATAATTCAATTAAAATTTCAATAAAAAATGACGGTTGATGTTTAAATTAAACAAAAACTATGATAAATAGTTTAAGCAATGAATGAGGATATGCGTTTATTTTCATTAGGCTTGTCCCATAAAAAGAGACTTGGCCTCCCCACCCAAGAATCGAATGAAGAAATTTACATTCTACGGGCATTTAAACACATGAATTATTTAAAATACTCTTGTACGAACATTATCGCTCTCTTGTAAACTTAGACGACAATCTTTTAAAAATTTTTATATTTATTCACCATATTCATTTTTAAAAATTCACGTTTGTCTTTAATTCTCCTCGTCCTCGGGAAAAAAAAAATGTAATTTTCATTCTTTTACTTCATGTTTTTGTTTTCTTATTTTTATTACGAGATGAAGATTTATTATTCAAATCAATTGTCAATAAATGTTCAATTCTAAAAAGAAATTTAAGGAAATTTTATTGCAAATGGGTGAGTCTTCTCT
Source organism: Anisolabis maritima (assembly GCA_010014785.2). NCBI lineage: Eukaryota > Metazoa > Arthropoda > Insecta > Dermaptera > Anisolabididae > Anisolabis > Anisolabis maritima. The sequence goes on from JAAAKE020138859.1 coordinate 5,928, forward strand.
GGATGGTGTAGCTTTTATTGGTGAGAGATGACTTCTCACATTTAACGAATTAGAAATTAAAGAAAAAAAAAAATGTATTATTTTTAAAAGAAAGTTAAAAAATTATTTTTAAACAAATAATAATTAATGTAAATGAGATATGTATTAAATACCTTTTATAAAATGTTCAAACGATTATTGAGGGGGTGAATATATCGGATACACTCAACACAGTACAATAAAATAAACTCAGGAAAAGAAAATCAATCGTTCGGTGCAGCTGCACTAAGAGTTGCGATAGTTGGCCTGCCTTTGATAGAACTGGCGTTTCTTCTCACTTGCCAGCTTTATCTCAGAGGAAGGAAATAAAAAGTTATTAAATAAGTTCCCTATTTTTTTTTTCATAATAAAATATTTGTAAAAAGATTTATTTCATTTTTTTTTTTTTTACTTTTTGATAAATAAAATAATACCACGGGTTATTTTTAATTTTTAAAGTTAAATTGGAATTGAAATATTAAAAAAAAAAATTTATTTGTATTTTCACCCTCAAATGAAATTTCATCTTTTAAAGGAAAAAATTAATTTCTTTATTTTTTAGGGTTGAAATATTATTGAAAATTATATATTGATAATTATTACCACTGAAAAGGATGAAAAAATTTAAGAATTCAGCCTCGAGTTGTTATATACTATCCCCCTCAAATAAAATTGGACAACCTGTATCTTTGGTTTCGTCTTTTTTTCTAGGCTTTTTTGGCACCTGAGGCTATTTAAACTCCGATCTTATTTATCTATATTTATAGCTAATATAATATAAATAATTTTTTATCGTTCAAGATGGGAAGCGAATCACTGAGCTTTGGAACATAAGGCGAGACCATTACCTCTGCACCAAGGGACAGGACTTTGTTTTACAATTACCAAATGAATAATTAATTCAAAAATAATAATAATACGTAAAACATTATGAAATTTGATGATTTTCTTCTAATTATCTATCCATTAAGACGAAACAAAAGACACAGATTGTCCAATTACTTTTGAGAGGGAATAGTATATATATATATTATCAGAATTTATATTCCTGAAAGCTAGGAGCTCTTGCTGCTATTGTTAGAGATTTATAAATTCATTTATTTATTGAAAATTTTTTTATGAATAACTTTTTATAAAAAATAACTGGATAATTTTTACATTAGCATAACGGCTTTACCACAGCGCCGAAGATGGTTCAAACCAGAACAGAAAGGTCATGTGTGGTTATAATAATATTATAATATATACTAATGAAATAACTTAGATTACATTCTTCTATTTTTTATCATTTTCAACAATTTACCCAGCCATCAAGAATATAATTTCAGTTTAACAAATAAAATGACCTATATAATAATAATTTTTTTTTTTTTTAATTTTTTCGAGTTAAGTTAAAATTGAAATAATATTTTAATTTTTCCACCTCCTAATTTCACCCTCTTGTCCTTTACAGCAGAAGTAAAGCTTTTGATTCATGATTTTAAGGTTGATTTCTTCTTCTGGCCGATAAAATTTATTTCAATTATTTTAGCTAACAATTAATTTAAATAAATTATATACAATTATCATATTAGTCTGAATGATGCTGGAAAGACAAAAAATTTCATCCCCTTGAAAAATATAATATTCCTTATTATAAATATTTATAAATATATTTTTGGATATTTGGATGAATTAAAACGAGCTCTAAATCTCCTTTTTAGTTTTATTTAGTAAAAATTTCGGCGCATATGACGCCCGCCATCCTCAATACTGGTAGAGGTTTTTGAGGTGATTACGTCATATAATTTGCATAAAAATATTTGTATTATAAAAACAGCTGGCTTTAATTGATCAGGATTTCAAAAAAAAAAAAAAAAAATCATTCTGCAGATTATTACTATTCAACATAATTATAAATATTTTTTTTTTATTTTTGAAATTAAATCCCCTCCTCCCACTCTTTAATTAATTAAAATAAGATACAGCAGGAAAAATTAAATTGGAAATATAAGTAACTACTTAAAAGAATTCTGGCCAAGGGACGCAGTATGTATATTCATTCTTTCATGTTTTGCAAACCAATTAAATAAAGAAAATAAAAAATAAATCAATAAATAATTAAGAAGACCTGTTCTATTTTCACATTCGAAGAGAAATATTAAGCCTAACAGCTAGTGATTTTAAAATAAAATATATACATTACAATAAGTAAATAGCAATGAGAGAAATTATTATCCAATTCAAAAATGACTCAGTGGGGTGCCTATAAATGGCCTGAATGCAATTAGTATGTCTCCAGGCACAAAAAATGAAAAGAAACAATAAGATTGGTAGATAGATCTCTACGTTCCATTGAGATGAACTGATGGCCATTTTAGAGTCACGGGATTAAATAAAAAGAATTTGTTGTAATGACCTAATAGAAAAGTTCGGCTCGGAATTCGAACCATTGTTCGTTAAGTCTGGTACTGATTTAATTTCATTTGTCGGGTTTCGATTGCCCCGAACGCCCTGCATGAATCTGCATTTAAGGCCCCATTGAAATCATTCGTGCAAAATGACTTTTTTTTCTTTTTGGACCGTTGGAATGCAGTCGTCATTCTAATTCATAAAATACTTTGTTAAAATAATTATTAATTAATTTTTATTTTACACAATCGAAGGAATTTGACACAAACACAACTGGCTCTAGTTGATGATGGTTGCAGGACGTTTGCTAAAAATATACACCTATAAAAGTGGCTCTTTTTGCTGTTTTAAAACGAGGATTCGTACTAAAAACAAGATTTATATACATAAACAATGCAGATTAAAAAATTCAACATGTTCATTTAATAGAGCGTCACAATAAAATGTTGGGATTTTATTTGTTGAGACAATTGTAATTGCATTCCGTACTGATGCGTCATTTGATAAGGCCGTTAATTGCGCGGAATAAATAAATAATCTTCGTATTTAAACGATTCTGCAAATAGACATGTTAACCTATTTATTTTTATGCTGGTGCCATTATAATTTCATAAACATATTATTAATTATGAAAATAAAAAAGTTTGCACAATTCAAATTAGCATATAGTCATATTTAATCCAAGAGGCGGATATAAAATATAGGGAAGTGTTTAATTAAGTACTTCAAAAAGAGTTATTAAAATAATTACATACAACAGGATAGAATATTAACAATTAACAATGCGATAATAAATCCTTTTTTTTTTTCATTTTGACCTTATCAAAAAATTTGTAGGAGTTTAAAGTAATGGGTGTTAAAATATTGTACATCTTGTATTAAAAAAATCATTTTCGATCTACACTCATAAATTAAAAAATTCTTTTATGCAGTTTTTATGATTTATGTTTATGTCTTTACTTTTTCCGTCCTTTTAAAAGTAAATATGTTGTACTTATAAAGATAAAAAAAAAATATCTTAAGAAGAAGTAAATAATTCTTAATATAAAAATATTTTTAAATAGAGGATATATCAACAGTGAAGCTTTCAAAGTTGTTATTAGTGACAAATAAAGATTGAGTTTTAACTGTGGTTTAATTTTTTTTTTAATGTTCAAAAGACCTATAACAATAAATGGTAACATGTAACAGGGCTGAGCAAAGACTAAGAGGGAATTTGGAAAATCAAAAAGACGTTGCTTGTTAGTTTATATTTGGATGATTGGAGATATGTTTTGGAAATAATAGTACCAGAATGATTAGGGGGATATATACTAGTTCTACTAGTTTAACGACATAAAGATGTTAGGATAAAAGACCCTTCAATAGATTTTTTGACACCCAAAATATTCCAGACTTTGTCCGTCTGTTCCCCTTAAATAATAAAACAATCCTATAAGCTATATAAATATGTAAATTTTAAAACTTATTTTTACTTCTTCTTGATTCAGAATTTTTTTTTTTTGGTATATTTTATTAAAAAGATGGTTATTATTTATATTTAATAACTTTATCATGAAGAAGTTATTAAACAACATAACATGGCAAGAATATATTTGATATATAATTTATATAAAAATGGAGAATAAATCTCAACATTTATGATTTAAGAAACTAAAGTTGGAGTCGGAATAAATTTCGAATGCCGGAAATTTAATAGCCTCTAGGGAAAATTTTCATATTGGAACAGAAAATTCATCTTTTTAATGTTAAAAATGTCAATATATCAATTAATAAATAATAAAAAAATGTTTAAATTCAAAACAGAATGATAAAATAGATAAAAAAAATATTAAACTTGATGACAAATTCAATGACTAAAATTTAATTAAAAAACAGATAATTATCCATTACAACGAATTTATGTATTGAACCATTTATCATTTTATTTAGCGTTTATAGGCTTATACTTTGATAAATGCGAAAAATATGTGTCTATTTTGATCATAAATGTTATAATAAATTATTATAATACAGATATAGTCTAATATTAAGAGAAAATATGTATTTTGTATATCCTAAGTTTTACTAATATTTAACATGGAGATTTCGAATTTTCCTTGTATCATTTTGAGATTTTAAGAGTATAAAAAAGTATGAAATAAATTAATAATATTAATTTAATATAAAAGACTCACCAAGTACTCTGGATATTAATTTAGAAGGTGTAGGCTTATTAGAAATACAAAAAATATAATTTGCTGAAGAATTATTTATTTTTCTTTAAAAGGCTTACAATCCTAGTAAAGTTTTCCAGTGCAGGATGCTTATCTACGTCAGTGCATGACCCTGAAAAATTTATTTTGTTCCAACAATACTTATAAAGAATGCCTTTAGCCCTGGACCTTTGGTGCAAAGGTAGAGGTCTCGTTTCTTGTTCCAAAGGACCGTGATTCGCTTCCCGATCTGAGCGACAAAAATTTATTTAAATTATATTAGTTACCAATTAATTTAAATAAATAAGAACGGAGTTGAATAACTGGAATAAGAACCAGTCATTTCCATGAAGAATTTTATTATATATTGCATTCCAAAAAGATATTTTTGCTAAATATGTATGTAATATAGCAATTAAACAAAATCTTTGAAAGCTGTTAAAGTAAAGATGCCCTATATATTTTTCCAGAATCAGACCATGCTCTGATAAAGAAAAGCCTTCTGTTATCGAAATTTGAAGAAAAATAAATATAATTTTTTATCCTACTTCTAAGCGTACCGAACACCTTCTGCTAAAATTAAAATCATTTTTCACCGTAGGAGGCGTGATTTCTCAAGTATTCGGCAAATTTGTATTCCCATTTTGTTGAACCTAGAAGTGATTTGGTGACAAGAGGACCATCCAAGTAAAATAAGCTTTCAAGTGAGGTATAAGCGAAAAATTAACTAACTCACTGAGCCCTCCCACCTTGGCTGAGAGATTAGAGTTATTGACAATATTGGTAACTTTAAAATCCAAGGGGGTGTGGGTTCGCATCCCAGGGAGGGCGATGAAAATTTATTTAAATCATTTAGATAAACAAATAAATAAATAAATATTCCTGGATAACAAGTATCATAAATAATAAATAATTTTGATTGTTATAAAAGTCTATGAGGCCTCAGATGTCAAAAAGACAAGAAAAAAAAAAACCTCAGACTAGTTTGGGATGATGAATTGATGACAGTCACAGGAACATTAAATATTACTATTTATTATTCATGCTAAAAAAATAAAAAATTAACATATTTATGTATTTTTAAAATTATTATAATTAATAAATAGGATGATATTCTGTATATGAAAGTATCATTCCATTTATCTATTTTTCTGTATATATTAATAAAAATATAAAGTTTATGTTAATTGATAATTTATTTAGCAGCAAATGTGAATATTTTGGGGTGCGTGTTTTTTATAAGCTTAGACAGAGGCAGGTGGTATTTTTGAAATTATAATAGCCATTGTTTTTTATCCCTAATAGACACTTATTTATAATGAAATAAACAGGTGGAGAAGGGAAGGGATATGTGGATGATGTTGAAAACGAAGTATAAAAAAAAAATGGGAAATAGAGTTTAGTGAATATTCAAAGGAAAACGAGACCATAAAATTGTTGTCGGGGTTGTAATGATCAAAGGAATAAAATTTTCATGCTTAATTCACAAAGGCCTTATCAGTGACTTTTGGTTTTCTTTGATAACAAGATGGTTTGTAAGACTTACAGGCTTCCTTCTTACTTTGCATCACTAAATTGCTTTATTGTGGAAATAAAATAACTAGATACATGCGAATTTTTTTTTTTTTTTTTTTACTCAATAAGAAAATTATATAATTAAGTGTGCATAATGGAAAAAATGAATTATAAACTAATAAAGGTAATAAAGAAGTTGCATTTGAAGTAATTCTTAATTAAGTTGATATAATGGTCAAAAAAAAGGAAGGAAGAGGGTAAAAGGCTCGACAGGAAACGAGAGAAAAGCTTAGGAAAAAAAAAGATGGCACGGGTTATCATCTGTTCACTTAGCCACATCTAAGCTTGCTTGCTTTTAAAAGATACATTATTATTTTAAATTTGGAAATTTTTTTATAAAATAAAACGAGAAAAGTGGAATGTTTTGTTTAAGAAATGTTCCTAAGAAAAAAAAAAAAAATAGAATCTCACCCTAATTTCGACATTTTTTTATTAGTATTAAAAAAAAAATAAAAGTGCTATTAAAATTAAGAACTTTATTATTACTTTTCGAAGAGACGCGCCTCCCTCTCCTCTTATTATCCCTTTAAGAATCAGTAGTCTCTTGGGCTCTTTCCTAGGTGAACGACAATAATGAAAAAAGAGCTAAAATAAATAAATTTATAAAATAATATAAAACTTAGATATAAAGAGAATAATATATATTTAATCAAAAGCTTTGTGAGCCCTTGAAGGGACAAAAGTTAAAAGAATGATTAATACCAAAACAATTTGTAAAATATCCATGTATAAAAATTTTCTTGGGCTTCAATAAATGACCTAAAATAAAAAAGTTGGCTCTTCTCTTCAACTGTTTGTGTATTTTTGCATCCAGATCCCTAAAAGCGAATGTACCGTGAAATTAAAGTCTAAAATAAGCAATACAAATTTGCAAAAATATATAAATAGTAGAAGTGCAGAGTGGAAGCGAGGGGACAAGTAGGCTATTGCCATTCTCATAAAAATCATAAATTTGTTCCATTTTGCTTGCTGGAAGGTAGGCAACCTAAATGAGAAATGGTGGATCAATTGGGTTGCCTACTTTCCAGCAGACAAATACGAATAAATTTATGAACCCCATGGTATCTATAATAAAAAAGTAAGACAAAGATTTAATTTTAAAAAATGATAAGGAGAATCGACAGGTCATTAAATACAAATCAAAGTGGGGGAAATGTTTTTCTTGGTTACCCTCTTTCTGAATAAACATGCTTTAGCCTGTGAAAATTATTCATTTTTTGGATGAAGAGCTCCATGTACCCAATTTTTTATTATAATATTAAACCTGTATGTAATTTTTTTAAAATGAATTATCCTATGAGAAATATATAAATTATTTTATATATAGTTTTTTTATATAAATCAAAAAAGCAAAAATTTAATTTAAAAAATCTATTAAACATTCATTTTTAATATTGTATAAAAATAACAACGAATGATATATGTGGTATATATAATTTATTATCCCCATGGAATAAAGTTGTAAACACCGATGGGTAAACAAGATTTTAAAATGTTATCATCAATTAGTGAAAAAATCGATTCAGTTGCCAAAAAA